>SJYT01079406.1:100748-162617 GCA_006410635.1 Cephalophus harveyi | reverse complement strand
GGGTGTTCATTGGAAGGCCTGATGCTAAAGCTGAAACTCCAATACTTTGGCCACCTCATGCAAAGAGTTGACTCATTGGAAAAGACCCTGATGCTGGGAGGGATTGGGAGCAGGAGGAGAAGGGGAAGACAAGAGGATGAGATGGCTGGATGGCATAACCGACTCGATGGACGTGAGTTTGAGTAAACTCTGTGAGCTGGTGATGGACAGGGAGGCCTGGCGTGCTGTGATTCATGGGGTTGCAGAGTCGGATACGACTGAGCCACTGAACTGAACTAGGTTGGTCCTAACTTTCCTTCCAAGGAGTAAGCGTCTTAATTTCATGGCTGCAATCACCATCTGCAGTGACTTTGGAGCCCCCCAAAATAAAGTCAGCCACTGTTTCCTCATCTATTTGCCATAAAGTGATGGGACCAGATGCCATGATCTTCGTTTTCTGAATGGTGAGCTTTAAGCCAACTTTTTCACTCTCCTCTTTTGCTTTCATCAACAGGCTCTTTAGTTCTTCTTCACTTTCTGCCATAAGGGTGGTGTCATCTGCATATCTGAGGTTATTGATATTTCTCCTGGCAATCTTGATTCCAGCTTGTGCTTCTTCCAGCCCAGCGTTTCTCATGATGTACTCTGCATATAAATTAAATAAGCAGGGGGACAATATACAGCTTTGATATAGTCCTTTTCCTATTTGGAACCAGTCTGTTGTTCCATGTCCAGTTCTAACTGTTGCCTCCTGACCTGCATACAGGTTTCTCAAGAGGCAGGTCAGGTGGTCTTGTATTCCCATCTCTTTCAGGATTTTCAGCAGTTTTTTGTGATCCACACAAAGGCTTTGGCATAGTCAATAAAACAGAAATAGATGTTTTTCTGGAACTCTCTTGCTTTTTTCAATGATCCAGTGGATGTTGGCAATTTGGTATCTGGTTCCTCTGCCTTTTCTAAAACCAGCTTGAACATCTGGAAGTTCATGGTTTATGTATTGTTGAAGCCTGACTTGGAGAATTTTGAGCATTACTTTGCTAGCGTGTGAGATGAGGGCAATTGTGCAGTAGTTTGAACATTCTTTGGCACTGCCTTTCTTTGGGATTGGAATGAAAACTGACCTTTTCCAGTCCTTTGGCCACTGCTGAGTTTTCCAAATTTGCTGGCATATTGAGTGCAACACTTTAACAGCACCATCTTTTAGGATTTGAAATAGCTCAACTGGAATTCCATCACCTCTACTAGCTTTGTTTGTAGTGATGTTTCCTAAGGCCTACTTGACTTCACATTCCAGGATGTCTGGCTCTAGATCCAAATGAATTTGGATCTACTCAAAAACACATTAACTAAATGCCACAGACATTGGCTTAAGAGCTTGCTAAAGACAAATTCATTTCTTTGTGCGGTTATCTGCATAGGTATCCACTAGAACTGGATTTCAGTTATCCAAACTATAACAGCATGCTCTGTAAGGTTGTGAGATACTTTCTAACAAAGTTTGTTGATAAGGACCCATCAGGGGTGAACTCATCAGAATTGTTTTCTAGGAACTTCTCTTTCGTTTACTGGTCTTGGGGCCCAACAGGAAGCAGATAGTTCTTAAATGATGACACTTTGAGGAGATACTAACAAAGATGTGGGGTGTGGGGGGCTTCACAAGAGGAAACACAATAGCTTCAACAACTCCTGGCTAGTAGCAGCAGATCTGGCATCACCCCTTGGCCAGAAGGGAAGAGAACAAGGAGTGGCAAATCTAAAGAAATAAGCAAAGTTTAGAGGAAGTGGTTACCTTTGAGTACTGAGGTAGCTCACTGTGGGAGAGCCAAGACCATCCCTGACCATCCTCAGATCTCCAGCCATGACATTCCTTAGCCAAACCTACCCAGAGGCCAGGAGGCGAAGGGGCCCACTGTTGTGGCCCACTCATCAGCCTTTTGGGAACAGAGAGCAGAGTGGAACTGTAAGAGGCAGAGATATCCAGCACACTTGGCAAATTTCTACCACAGCGATTTTCAAACTATTTGATGGTCTAAGAGGGCAAGACAAAAAAAACAAAAAACAACCCAAGGCTAGCCTAAAATTCTGGCATGTTAGGCTTTTGGTATTACTGAATGAACGGATGAAGAACTGAAATATTACTGAAACACAAAGTAAAAGG
Organism: Cephalophus harveyi; assembly: GCA_006410635.1. NCBI lineage: Eukaryota > Metazoa > Chordata > Mammalia > Artiodactyla > Bovidae > Cephalophus > Cephalophus harveyi. The sequence goes on along the minus strand of SJYT01079406.1, from coordinate 160,480 downwards.
AAACTACAATTAGGAACTACATATTTACTTTCAGTTAGAATGGATACTTAAAATGTTATGGAAATACTGGAGCATGGTTCAGCAATAAATTCTATTCTGTAGATCAGACAGATACGTCACAGCTTTATAACAGTTAAGTACAGTTCATCCTCATTTATGGATTCTTTATTTGTAAATTTGCCTGTGGTTTAAAACTTTCGTGGTGCTTTCATAGTCATGCATGGAGTGGTGAAAAATTTGACCTAGCCCAATGCATATGCTCCCAGTTGAGGGTGACAAGATGACATGCTGTGTTCTTGGTTCAGTTCATATAATTTAAACAAGCATCCTGTGCTCTATTTAGCACACTGTTTTTTGCATTTTTGGTTGTTTTTAAATTGGTGGTTTTACTGTTTAAAATGGCCCCTAAAATGGCCCCCAATTGAAGTGCTGAAATGCTGTGTCGTGTCTAAGTACTAGACGGCAATGACAGACCTTATGGAGGAAGCACATGTATTAGATAAACTTGGCTTGGGCATGAAGTTATGGTGTTGTTGACCCATGAATTCAATGTTAGTTAACAAAACAGAAAGACACCTGAAACAAGTTCACGTGTTGATTAGTTGGTAAACATGTGGCCAGGGACTCACAGAATAACCCCAGTATTCCCCCTAGGAGCAGTGGTTCTGTATTTGCTAATTCTGTGTTGGTGGGTACCTTTATGGGCTTCCCAGGTGGCGCTAGTGCTACGGTAAAGAAGCTGCCTGCCAACGCAGGCGAAGTAAGAGATGTGGGTTTGATCCCTGCGTCAGGAAGATCCCCTAGAGAAGGACATGGAAACCCACTCTAGTACTCACGGTCCACAGGGTCGCAAAGAATTGGACATGACTGAAGCGACTTAGCAAGCACGCAACATGGTGACTTTACAGAACCCAATCACCATGAATAATGATGATACGTGTTGTTTTCTAGTTCCTAATAAAGATTCAAAAAAGAAAATTCAATTTACAAAAGACACCGATGATTTTTCTATATTAGTAACTAATTGGCACTCATAACGCAAAACCAGGAAGAGGGAAAACATTAAAACCTGCGCATAATTTTAATATGATATATTAAAATTTATTACTTTTTGATAGTATTCAGCTAAATCCAAATTATTTCAATTAAAGTTGTCTAGAAGGCCATATAGCTTGAAAATTAAAGAAATCAGTGGAAGGGAATAGGAAAAACAATCTATTTAATACATTGACTTTACAATCACAAATGCATTATTATCTGGACTCAGCTGGTTAATTCAATCCTGGTTATTAGTTAGGCCAATTTATACCCACTCCACAATAAATCCTACATTATCCAAAAGCTTTATGCTTCTATTTATAGTAGCATAGCAAACCTGAAGTCTTTTTTAAAAAAACAATCACCATTTCATTGACTAATGTAACCAATTTCCCATGCTCTGGCATAAGAATATTTGATGTTAGTCAACAAAGACAGCCATCTATTATTCTTGAGAAATGTAACAGTGGCAGTCTTTTGATTTTTTGTTTAAAGTAAGTAACTTTGAATAGTAAAAGAGCTGAAATTTCTAACTTGCTTCCTAGCCACATTAAGAATGACATTTTCCCCCAGGGACCTTCAAATATTTTAAAAAATTGGATTAACATTCTTTAAGAATCCACACATATCAATAAAAAGCTGATGTTCCTGCCAGGCTTCAAATGCCTTAAAGATGAGACATAGTACATACATTATAAAGAGCTTATGGATGAATGTTGAGTGCCTGGGCATTGTTACAACAGTAAAGGTTAAATCACTTTTATTTCTGAAAGACACTTTTGGTACCATTATCATATCCCAAAATAGGTATTAATGCTACTGATGATTAAGAAGCTCTGAAGTTATAATTATACATCCCTTATTGTGGAAATAAAGTAGGAGAGCTCTGAAATGTGAGGGAAAAACACCCAGGCACTTAAATCAATTAATATTTGCTAGGAGGAAACTTAAACTGATTGCAGCCTTGAGAGAGCTGCATTAACATCAAATAGCCACATTTCTGTCCACTTACAAGGAATACTATAAAGAAGCAAACAAGTCATGTTTAACAAAATGTGTTAGCATACAGAAAGTGTAGTTTTTCACACTTACGAAAATTTAAATCTTTAGTCTAACACTTAGATGGGAAACAGCCTAAATAAAAATGAAGAACTATACACACCACCTATTTCAACTACAAAACGCTCTGTGACTGAAGGAAAATAATTCAATATTCACTATCATTTTGTAGGAGTATAACTTCAAGGAATGATTATGCTCATAAGTAAACACACGATATTCCTAAAGATTTGTAACTAAGGTTTGCAAGACATGAAATCAAACTGCAGAACTAGTTGAAAGCAATTAGAGTCCAATAGTTCTCTTATGTTTTCTTTTATGCTCTTTATTTTAAATTGTTATTTTAGAACAGTAAATTATCTTTCATAGCAGTTCTCCTAGTCTGATAATATAGTACCCCATTTCTGAATGTAGAGATTTAAGATAAATCAAAATAAACATTAAGGCGTACAAACAGCTACTTTAAGTCTGCTCTTATTTAATAAAGATCATTTCAATTCATATTCAAATACATGGAATGTTGGCACAAAACTGAAGCTGCTGTAGAAAGATCACAGATGTTCTGTGGGTTATTGAAACTTCCATCTAAAAACATACCCTTAAATGGTCTTAATTGTACAAATTTAAGTGTTGAGAAAATGTCTAAATAATAAGTAACAATTAAAATAAAATGTTTATTTGTAAATTATGTACAGAATACATTTTACTTTACGACAAGGAAATGGAAAGAACCATCACCTTCCAGCCAATTCTGCTTGCTTCCTCTGTTGGAGATGACCATCTTACTCTGAATCAGGTGTACAAATCAGTTTGGATTTCCTAAGTTGGAAAAGGAGAATTTGTAGCTAAACTAAAAGTGTTGCTGCATTATTACTAGTTGGCTTGTTTCCACAAAATGTTTTTGAACCCTGCTAAGTTAGAATCTTAGAAGTTTTCTGGTATAATTTAATAATCAACAAAAGCTAAACTAATAAGTTTAAGCATTTCATCTCAAAGAAACTATGAAATGGCTACAAAACTATGCTTAATCTCAAATATTGGTGTTTATTTTTATCCCTTTTAGTTATTCTGATCAGTCTAACAGTAAAAAGCCATACAACTATCAAAAATGCCATTAATCTAAATGTCATTGTGGAAAGTGCATCTTTGATAATTGTCAAAATAAATGAGACCTATTTACTGTAAAATTATCAAATAGATAAAACTTATAAATGGCTTTAGACTGTATCAATAATAGTATTATATGAAATGAAGGACTGAATGTAACTGCTTAGATGTCAAATCCATTTCAGTAAATGGATTTAAAGAATGCTACAAATGCCATGTGTACATTATGATGATCAGCCAACACAGAAAATCCAACCTCTTGCACATATTTAGTCCCCAAATTAGTCAGATTATGATTTTTCATGTGAAGATTTAGTTGTTTCTCCATCATTGTCTTCTTCCTCCTCCTCTTCACAATCCCCATCTGTTTGCTGTTCCAGTTCCTCTTTTGTGATCATTTCAAAATCATTCCCATTTCCACTACTGTGTTGGGACCGGTCATCTTCCCTCCTGTCACTGTCTGTGTCTGAATGCCGTTCTCCACCTGAGCCTTCTGTTCCATGATTTCCTGGTCCTACTTTCCCCTCCTCATCTTCCTTTTTCTCACTGTCTGACTTTTCCTCACTGTCGGACTTCTGTTGCTTTTTGGTTTCAGACTTCTCATCTTTCTTTAAGTCTGCTTTTGGTCCTTTGTATTCATGTGTGTACAGAGGTCTGAAGGAGTCAATGAAGCCCACGTCAGCAGTCAGATTTGGCAAGAACCAAAAATGGTGCCTTCCTCCAGTTATGAGCCAAATGATGAGAAACAGAATGCAACGAGCTGTGGGAGAAAAATTTCTCTAATGGAATAATTCAAGCATAGACTCAGACAGCAGAGAATATTTGTTAATGAAAAAGTGGGAAAACAGAGTCTTCCTATTTGCATATTACATGCACCTTAAATATAAACAGTTAAATCTTAGTTTAGCAGCTATCAAGAGTATTCTGGGCACACAGCATTCTGCTCTGAACTTGAGGGCACAATGCTGCAATGCCATTCAAAAAAGTGCTTTTATGTTTTTTTCATCTGGGTACTGTTTCTTGGATATACTTATATCCAAGTATCCACTTATTTCTTGGATATACTTATACTTTATGTACTTTGCTATGTTACAGTTCAATAAGCACAGCTGCCAGTTGGACCCTGGAAGTATGCGTGAAATCATGGTAGAAAAAAAAAGGAAATAAACGCAAGTAAGAGATGAATGATATCTTAAGAAGCCTTGGAAAGGAGAAAGCAGGGTTGCACTATGACTTCTCTAGATACTTTTGCCTTGATAAGGCAATTCCTCCATTAAAAAATAGAGAAAATTATGCTTTTTACAACCATTCTGGTATAAACACAAATATAGCCCTGCACAGGCTCACTATTATAGAGAAGTGTATATATTGTTACTTTTGATTTTAGAAGAAATGAAAATGAAATTATTTCCATGGGTCCCTAAATGTATCATGAGTTCAAGGCATGTGCTGAGCCTGCCTAAAGGTTAAGTCTTCTAAGTAAAAATACTTTTGAACAATAAGAGAACATTATCCTAAGAGCAATTTCTTTTTATTTAAGGACAACATTTTCCCAATATTAAGTAACATACAATGCAAATGAAATTCAGATTGGTTTAACAAATAGGTTTGAAGTTACTCTTTTAGAGCAGTATGACAACTATGGGCTTCCCTGGTGGCTCAAATGGTAGATAATCTGCCTGCAATGCAGGAGACACAGGTTTGATCCCTGGGTTGGGAAGATTCCCTGGAGAAGAGAATGGCTACCCACTCCTGTATTCTTGCCTGGAGAATTCCATGGACAGAGGAGCCTGGCAGGCTATAGTCCATGGGATCAACGATGGTTAGATAATGGAAGAAATTGAGAATTTTAAAGTTTATAGTAATGAACTATATCACAAACCCCAGTACTTCATATAGCTTTCTTGTAATCTATCACATATATGGAGCTGAGTGATTTGTCTGAATTTTACTTTTTTAAAGGTCACGATTATGTGAATGTTATGAGCTAATTAATTATGACAGGTTTCTTGGGTTTCATTTTAGTTTTTGTTTTCTTTACAGATAATCCTATCATTGTTTTCTAATAAAGTCTGAGAAAAGCTCATTTATGTTTCTTCCATTATTTAGCTTCAGACAAAAATAGTTATAGCTGCCTTGACCTTTATAAAGCAGTAATTTCTGTTTTCACAAAAGAACATAAATATTCTGAAAGACTGTATACACACCAGTATCTTTTGTGTGTACAAACAGAAAAGGCAAATATGCTTGAAATTATAAATAAATCAGTGAATAAACCCCACTGATAAATAATGAACATCTCTTAAGGAGGCTGCATATTTTTTTCTCCAAATAGAATTATGATGTTACAATAGGTTTTGAAGGGTTGTAAAAGAGATAGTTCATAATATGAAATCTTGCCTGAAATCCAAGAAAAGGCAACATTAAAGTGGCAAATAAAATCGCATCCCTGTAGATACAGCAGAATTCTCTTTTTTCAACAGTTTTTCTCTCTATGCCAGTATATTATTAGGGGCAAAAAGAGAAGAATCATGAGAAAACTACTGTGATATGTATTGTCATACCATTTCTATGGCCTGGCATGCTGCAGTCCATGGGGTCGCAAAGAAATCAGACACGACTAAGCGATTGAACTGACTGAACTGAACCATTTCTATACTAAAAGTGACATATTCAGAAAATTGCCAGAGGTCTTATTTTAAATGGCAATACTAAATATACATATTCAAAGCAACACCAAATTTAATTTGACCAATAAATAATACTTCATGAGATAATATAATAAAATATCCAATTTACAAGAAGGATACAGATCAAACCATTTAAAAGTATATTTGGAATTTTCTAAGAGAAGTAACAAAAATGTTGGATTTATTTTGATTTGATTGACAAGGCTGTTTAACATACATTGCTACTTAAACTCCTAGTATATTTAAAACTAAAAATTATAGAATTACTGAAGAAACAATACTTTAAAGAGCAAAACAAGATAATAACCATATATTACTGTGAATATTAGTTTAAATGAAAGATAAGCAAATGGGTTAACTCTATTCAGTGAAAATTAACCTTTGCTGAAAATTTTCAAAAAGCTTCTAAATTTTCAGGGATCTGGGAATCAGAAGACATCAACTTGACTAGTGTATCTAATGGCAGATGAAATTTTATGGCTTCTCATTCTTGGTGCAGGTAGTACATTACCACTAGTTACCTGCTTCACACTCTTAGACATTTATTTTTTTGGCCTGCAAATGTGCTGTTACATGCAGAAGCTTCAGGGGCTATTTTTAAGGTGAACAGGCTAGAGGAAGGAAAAACTGAAAGGTGGATGAATAAGGTTTCGCACAGAGTCAGAAATTCCCCCCATAAATGGAGGCCCATAAACATGATGAACTGAATGAAAATACTTGATGAATCCCTGGGTCTATGGATGGTAGCATCAAATCAGGACCCCTTGATATCCAGGGTGGAGGGCAATTGCTTAGGGCTATTGCTTAGGGCTAGAGCAGTAATGCTTTATAAACATAATAATCTACTACATTACATATCATAGAATCTCAGAGTAACATACATGTCATTCAGACAATCTTGGTCAAATTTTGTCCTCTAAAAACAGATATTAAATCAGTATTCCGGTTGTTTAAAAAATTTTTATAAAGTACTTCTCCTATATGTTCTGGTAGAAAAGCTGATTTGTCATTTGAGGAAAATAACCAGAACTTAGTTACTATATAGCAACATAAGCTCTCAATGATTCCAAGAATTATATACGATAGGGGGAAAAAAAATCACTAAACAGCTTAAAAAAGCAGAAAAACATTGCTATTTCCCAAATGAAAAACTAAATTAGACCAGTTTATCCTTTGAAAAAATCTTCAAAGACTAGAATTTTAAGCAAAATAATACTTGTTTTTCTCCTCATATTAAATAACATGGTCACTAAGCCCCTAATCACTCAGAAAAGTAAAATAACATTATTTATATTTTCTTATTAATTTTCAAAAAGGATTTTAAAACTTGTTAATGCATCAAGAACTTGGTCCATGGTACAAACTGATTTTTCCTAAAAATGGCAAATCAATTGTTTATAATCATTTGCGAAATAAAATGTAAATGTTTAACATAAGTTTCATTTGTCTTAAGTAAGAAAAAATGTTTACTGAAAGTATTATGTTTATTAAATGACGAATCACTGTTAAAATATTAAAGTTCTTATGGCAGCTAAATTTTAAAGCATATCTATTTGCAGACTCTTGTTTAGTTGCTAAGTCATGTCTGACTCTTTTGCAAGCCCATGGACTATATAGCCTGCCAGGCTGTCTATGGGATTTTCCAGGCAGGGATTTCCAGGGATTTCCTGGAGTGGGTTGCTGTTTTCTTCTCCTGGGCATCTTCCCGACCCAGGGATCAAACCTGAATTTCCTGCATTGGCACCAGGGAAGCCCATTTGCAGATTAAAACATATTAAATCCTTTCATCACACAGAGTAAATCTAATTAAACACATATCCTACTTGAAGCCTGAGTCAGTTCCTGGATATGACCAAAAAAGTAGGCCCATATACTTCTTAATACCTACATTAATTTTGCTATTAAGTTTTACTGAAGCTCCAGATTACAGTCCAAACTGCTCAACAGCTACCTCTTACTGAGGTCAGTCTTGCTAGTAACAATACTTACCAACAGCAAGGAGAAGAATGCTGGCTACAAAACAGCCTGCACCCACACTGAGGTAATAAACACCTACTCTCATTTCTGCTGGCCAAAGAGGGAAGAGGGTGGCTGCTATCACTGCAATCACTGGAACAAGAGATGAAAAGTTACACATAGAAACTTTAGATTAAAATTTTAAATGGCTCAGTTGCCAAGACAGTGAATATACATACCCCTAGGAGGAGAATTAAAACATAAACTTATTGAAACATATAAAATGCTCAGTTATCAATCACTGCATAGTTCAACCTAACATTTTAACTACTATTCTCATATTTTAGGTCAAGATTTCTCTAGTATAAATTACATATAATTAGAAAAGTGCTGTCTAAAAACGTGAAATTGTTAGCTCCTTAAATGATTAACTGCTGCTGTTTTCAACTTCATTTTTAACTATAAGATATCTGTCTACCAAAAAGGGATGCTTAAAGAAATAACCAAAACCAACAAAACTAACCAAAAATGATTCCAAAGATCTCTCCCTGGAGATTGGTTCTGGGGTGAAACTCTGACATCTGCTGAATGAAAAGCTCATCAGATGATTCTGATACAGGTAATTTTTGGTGATAGGGAAACCATATACAAGCATCTTCAGTTTTTTTTCCTAAGTACAGTGGGACCACATGGAATAACCAAACGAATGACTGGTATTTAGGTGTTTAGAGCAAGAGAAACCAGGATTCAAATTCTAGCTATTTCATTTACAAGCTAAGGGCTGCATTTATCATTTTGAATGGGATCCTATGATAACATATTGATCAAATTTGTTCAACTGCTATCTATTTTTTTCTACTTGTTTAAATCATTCTCTACCCCTACCCCCAACCAAATTCACAGGAATAACACACATCTATGGTAATAAATAAAACAATAAAGGAAAAAACAATTAAAAATAAACCAGAAAGTATAATGTGAAGTCTTTACCCAATTCTTGGTCCACTCCCCAGAGGTTAACTACTATTGTTTCTTATTTGTATGCCCAGAAACTACCTGTATACAATTAAAACTAGTCACACAGATTTAAAAAAAAAAAAAAAAGAGTTTACAATATTCTCTTTCATAATTTTAATATATTCTAGGTATCCTTCTGAGAGTACACCCTATCTAATTCTTTCAAAGCTGCATGATATTCTGGCATGTATTTGTACTGTAATTTATTCACCATCCTCCTATTGAGGGACTTGAATTGTTTCTAGCTTTATCCTATTATTGACAAGAGTGCAATAATTACCAATGCCCATGTGTGCAATTGATTAAGGTATAGGATAAATTCCCTGAAGTTTAACTATTAGGTCACAAAATAAGGCATTTAAAACTTGAAAGATATTTGCTAATTATCCTTCTAACTACAGTCTGAAGGATTTGGATTAGAATTAAATGTCAATGCATATTTCTGAACAGACACTTTATGCAACTGTATTACTACGAACAGCCATGGGATAAATTCCTAGAAACAGAACACTTGGGTCAGTGTGTATACATTTAAAATTTGAAAGATATTATCAAACTTCTCTCCATAAAAAATAAAACAATGAACATACCAACAGCTATTGGAGCATAGTAGTGCTTTTTCTTAAGTGTTGGACCTTCATTAATAATAGGTACTATTCTACTTTATAGTCCTCTTGATAACTGCTATTGTTTTAATTTGTATTTAACATGAGGGTGATTAAGTATCACTCACAATTTACTGGTCACTGTATTTCTTTATCTGTGAGCTACCTTTACCATTTTTCTAGCAGGCTGTTAATTTCTTAGAGGTCTTTGCTTTAAGGTAATGCAAATATTTTCCTCAGTTTATCATTTATATTCTGGCTTTATTTAAAATGTACTTAAAAAAATAGCTATTTTATGTTAAACATTTTCTAACTTCTGTATTGTTTACTTTCCTTTCTAAATTTTAGAGAGTGTACTTACCAAGAATTAATCCCATGACAAATGTTTTAAAGTGAACTGGGTCATAGATCCACACAAATACCTAGAAGAATCAAGAAACTCCAGTGCTTAAAGTTCTAAGATCACATTACAGCAACAGTTAGTTCCCACCTATTAACACATAAGAACTACTTAAAGATTAAACAAATTTCAAAGACCTTTCCTTTAGTAGCAGTAGTTTTTTGGGTATCTATTCAGTTAGAAAATTATTTTTTAAAACTATAAATTAGGTAATGCAGATAAGTACACTTTCATGTACTTGCATGTTTTTAACAATTTACTCCTGGGTACAAACCATTACTTATTCAACTTAAAGACCAGCAATTGTACAGCCTTCTGTCCCTAAGGTAATGATGTATATAGGCACGAGCAGAGTAGACTCAATCAAAGAGCACAGTTAAGACAGATTGTAGTCATCCCCTATGACAGATCCATCAGCTCTCAATTCCACCCTGTTCTCTGCAACTGATGAGACACAAAGGACCATTATTAAAGATTATGCTCAACACAGAAATACAAAGGATCATAAGAGACTACTGTCAGCAATTATATACCAATAAAATGGACAACTTGGAATAAATTGACAAATTCTTAGAAAAGTACAACTTTCCAAAACTGAACCAGGAAGAAATAGAAAATCTTAACAGACCCATCATAAGCACGGAAATTCAAGCTGTAATCAGAAATCTTCCAGCAAACAAAAGCCCAGGTCCAGACGGCTTCAAGGCTGAACTCTACCAAAAATTTCGAGAAGAGCTAACATCTATCCTACTCAAACTCTTCCAGAAAATTGCAGAGGAAGGTACACTTTCAAACTCATTCTATGAGGCCACCATCACCCTAATACCAAAACCTGACAAAGATGCCACAAAAAAGAAAACTACAGGCCAATATCACTGATGAACATAGATGCAAAAATCCTTAACAAAATTCTAGCAATCAGAATCTAACAACACATTAAAAAGATCATACACCATGACCAAGTGGGCTTTATCCCAGGGATGCAAGGATTCTTCAATATCCACAAATCAATGTAATTCACCACATTAACAAATTGAAAAATAAAAGCCATATGATTATCTCAATAGATGCAGAGAAAGCCTTTGACAAAATTGAACATCCATTTATGATAAAAACTCTCCAGAAAGCAGGAATAGAAGGAACATACCTCAACATAATAAAAGCTATATATGACAAACCCACAGCAAACATTATCCTCAATGGTGAAAAACTGAAAGCATTTCCCCTAAAGTCAGGAACAAGACAAGGGTGCCCACTTTCACCGCTACTATTCAACATAGTTCTGGAAGTTTTGGCCACAGCAATCAGGGCAGAAAAAGAAATAAAAGGAATCCAAATTGGAAAAGAAGAAGTAAAACTCTCACTGTTTGCAGATGACATGATCCTCTACATAGAAAATCCTAAAGACTCCACCAGAAAATTACTAGAGCTAATCAATGAATATAGTAAAGTTGCAGGATATAAAATCAACACACAGAAATCCCTTGCATTCCTATACACTAATAATGAGAAAGTAGAAAAAGAAATTAAGGAAACAATTCCATTCACCATTGCAACGAAAAGAATAAAATACTTAGGAATATATCTACCTAAAGAAACTAAAGACCTATATATGGAAAACTATAAAACACTGATGAAAGAAATCAAAGAGGACACTAATAGATGGAGAAATATACCGTGTTCATGGATCGGAAGAATCAATATAGTGAAAATGAGTATACTACCCAAAGCAATCTACAGATTCAATGCAATCCCTATCAAGCTACCAGCGGTATTTTTCACAGAACTAGAACAAATAATTTCAAGATTTGTATGGAAATACAAAAAACCTCGAATAGCCAAAGCAATCTTGAGAAAGAAGAATGGAACTGGAGGAATCAACCTGCCTGACTTCAGGCTCTACTACAAAGCCACAGTCATCAAGACAGTATGGTACTGGCACAAAGACAGAAATATAGATCAATGGAACAAAATAGAAAGCCCAGAGATAAATCCACACACCTATGGACACCTTATCTTCGACAAAGGAGGCAAGAATATACAATGGAGTAAAGACAATCTCTTTAACAAGTGGTGCTGGGAAAACTGGTCAACCACTTGTAGAAGAATGAAACTAGATCACTTTCTAACACCACACACAAAAATAAACTCAAAATGGATTAAAGATCTAAACGTAAGACCAGAAACTATAAAACTCCTAGAGGAGAACATAGGCAAAACACTTTCCGACATAAATCACAGCAGGATCCTCTATGATCCACCTCCCAGAATACTGGAAATAAAAGCAAAAATAAACAAATGGGATCTAATTAAAATTAAAAGCTTCTGCACAACAAAGGAAACTATAAGCAAGGTAAAAAGACAGCCTTCTGAATGGGAGAAAACAATAGCAAATGAAGCAACTGACAAACAACTAATCTCAAAAATATACAAGCAACTCATGCAGCTCAATTCCAGAAAAATAAACGACCCAATCAAAAAATGGGCCAAAGAACTAAACAGACATTTCTCCAAAGAAGACATACGGATGGCTAACAAACACATGAAAAGATGCTCAACATCACTCATTATCAGAGAAATGCAAATCAAGACCACAATGAGGTACCATTTCACACCAGTCAGAATGGCTGCGATCCAAAAGTCTACAAGCAATAAATGCTGGAGAGGGTGTGGAGAAAAGGGAACCCTCTTACACTGTTGGTGGGAATGCAAACTAGTACAGCCACTATGGAGAACAGTGTGGAGATTCCTTAAAAAACTGCAAATAGAACTGCCTTATGACCCAGCAATCCCACTGCTGGGCATACACACCGAGGAAACCAGAATTGAAAGAGACACATGTACCCCAATGTTCATCGCAGCACTGTTTATAATAGCCAGGACATGGAAGCAACCTAGATGTCCATCAGCAGATGAATGGATAAGAAAGCTGTGGTACATATACACAATGGAGTATTACTCAGCCATTAAAAAGAATACATTTGAATCAGTTCTAATGAGGTGGATGAAACTGGAGCCTATTATACAGAGTGAAGTAAGCCAGAAAGAAAAACACCAATACAGTATACTAATGCATATATATGGAATTTAGAAAGATGGTAATGATAACCCTGTATGCGAGACAGCAAAAGAGACACAGATGTATAGAACAGTCTTTTGGACTCTGAACGAGAGGGCGAGGTGGGGATGATTTGGGAGAATGGCACTGAAACATGTATATTATCATATGTGAGACAAATCGCCAATCCAGGTTCAATGCATGATATAGGATGCTCAGGGCTGGTGCACTGGGATGACCCAGAGGGATAGTATGGGAAGGGAGGTGGGAGGGGGTTCAGGATGGGGAACACGTGTACACCCGTGGCAGATTCATGTTGTTGTATGGCAAAATCAATACAATATTGTGAAGTAATTAGCCTCCAATTAAAATAAATAAATTTATATTTAAAAAATTATGCTCAGTGAACATAAAAGATTCTATGACTCTCTGCAATATTATTGCCAGCTCCCCACAGAGGGTCTGTAGCCCCAAAGCTGGGAACTGCTGCTTTAAAGCTTACTTTATACAACAGAAATTTCATTTAGAATAATTAGAATTCTGTTCATCAACCATAAAACTCTTAGTTTTATTCTCTTGGTTTTTATAAATAACAGTACTCCTCCATTTTCTGGTTCTATTTTGACCAAAGCTCTTTGTTACTGTCTTTTTGATCTGGTTCCAACAAACCTCTTTTTTAACTCTGCATATTTATCCTGGAAATCAGATCTACAGATGTCACTTCTGCCATGTAGCACTCTAAAGAAACAAATTTTAAAAGACATTTCCCATCTTTAAAAGTTTGATTCCTCTAGCTCCATTCTTTCTCAAGACTGCTTTGGCTATTCAGGGTCTTTTGTGTTTCCATATGAATTATGAAATTTTTTGTTCTAATTCTGTGAAATATGCCACTGGTAATTTGATAGGGATAGCACTGAATCTGTAGACTGACTGCCTCTGGTAGTACAGTCACACAATATTGATTCTTCCTACCCAGGAACAAGGAATATCTCTCCATATATTTATGTCATCTTTGATTTCTTTCATCAGTGTCTTATAATTTTCTGTATATAGTTCTTTTGTCTCCTTAGGTAGGTTTATTCCTAGATATTTTATTCTTTTTGTTGCAATGGTGAATGGGATTGATTCCTTAACTTCTCTTTCTGATTTTTCATTGTTAGTATATAGGAATGCAATGATTTCTGTGTATTAATTTTGTATCCTACAACTTTGCTAAATTCACTGATTAGCTCTAGTAATTTCTGAACAGCCAAAGCAGTCTTGAGAAAGACAGTATGGTACTGGCACAAAAACAGACATATAGACCAATGGAACAAGATAGAAAGCCCAGAAATAAACCCATGCATCTATGGGTACCTTATTTTTGACAAAGGAGGCAAGGATACACAATGGGGCAAAGACAGCCTCTTCAATAAGTGGTGCTGGGAAAACTGGACAGCTATATGTAGAAGAATGAAATTAGAACACTTCCTAAAACCATACACAAAGATAAACTAGAAATGGATTAAAGACCTAAATGTAAGACCAGAAACATAAAACTCTTGAGGAAAACACAAGCAGAACACTTGATGACACAAATCAAAGCAAGATCCTCTATGACCCACCTTCTAGAATAATGGAAATAAAAACAGAAGTAAACAAGTGGGACCTGATTAAACTTAAAAGCTTTTGCATAGCAAAGGAAACTATAAGCAAGGTGAAAAGACAACCTTCAGAATGGGAGAAAATAATAGCAAATGAAACAACTGACAAAGGATTAAGCTCCAAAACATACAAGCAGCTTATACAACCAGAAAAACAACCCAATCAAAAAGTGGGGAAAAAACCTAAACAGACATTTCTCCAAGAAGACAAACAGGTGGCTAACACATGGTCAATATTGCTCATTATTAGAAAAATGCAAATCAAAACTACAATGAGGTGTCACTTCACATCAGTCAGAACGGCCATAATCAAAAAGTCTACAAACAATAGATGCTGGAGAGGGTGTGATGAAAAGGGAACCCTTGTGCACTGTTGGTAAGACTGTAAATTGGTACAGCCACTATGGAAGACAGTATGGAGATTTCTTAAAAAACTAGGAATAAAAACCACCACATGACCCAGCAATCCCATTCCTAGGCGTATACCCTGAGGAAACCAAAACTGAGAAAGACACATGTACCCCTATATTCACTGCAGCACTATTTACAATAGCTACAACATGGAAGCAACCTAGATGTCCATCAACAGATGAGTGGATAAAGAAGTTGTAGTACATATACACAATGGAATATTACTCAGCCATAAAAAGGAATGCATTTGAGTCTGTTCTAATAAGGTGGATGAACCTAGAGCCTATTATACAGAGTGAAGTCAGTCAGAAAGAAAAAGATAAATATTGTATACTAATGCATATATATGGAGTCTAGAAAGATGGTACTGAAGAATTTATCTGTAGGGCAGCAATGGAGAAACAGAACTAGAGAACAGACTTATGGACATGGGGAGAGGGGAAGAGAGGGTGAGATATATGGAGAGAGTAACATGGAAACTAACATCACCATATGTAAAACAGATAGCTAACGGGAATTTGCTGCTATGTCTCAGGAAGCTCAAACAGAGGCTCTGTATCAACCTAGAGGGGTGGGATGGGGAAGGAGATGGGAGGGAGGTTAAAGAGGGAGGGGATATATGTATACCTATGGCTGATTCATGTAGAGGTTTGACAGAAAACAACAAAATTCTGTAAAGCAACTATCCTTCAACTAAAGAATAGATAAAAAATTTTTAAAAGTCTGAAAGCATACTTCTTTGTACAGAATAAACCTTAGCCTTTTTAGGACTGCAAGCACCCAAGCTTTTGCTCAGGCTGCTTCCTTTGTTTAATAGGCCTCTAACTCCTTTGCAGTACACCTGGCAATCTGCCAGTCATCCTTCGAGGCTCAGCTCAAGTGTCCAGGATCTCCAGACCATTCTTAATCCTCTTTTGATCAGATTAACCATCCCTGATTGGTATTCTCCCATCATAATACTATCCCATGTCATAATACAGTACAGGCATACTTCAGATATTCCAAGATTAGCTCCAATAATACTGCAATAATACAATTTTTTATTTTTTGGTTTTCCCAGTGCATATGAAAGTTACATTTACATTATACTATAGTCAATATCAAGTGTACAATAGCATCATGTCTAAGAAACCAATGTACATACCCTAAGTAAAAAATACTTTATTGCTAAAAAATGCTAACCATCATCAGAGCCTTCAGTGAGTCAATTTTTTTTTTTTGCTTGCTAGAAGAGGATTTGAAATATTGTGAGAAACACCAAATTGTGACCCATTCAAAGTGAGCAAATGTTGTTGCAAAGATGAAGTCGATAGACTCATGCAATGTAGGGCTGTTGTAAATCTTCAACTTGTAAAACAAACAAACAACAAACACCAAAACAAAACCCCCTCCCAAAACACTTTATCTCTGAAGCACAACAAAATGAGGTATGTCTGGTTTGTATGCTTGCTAGACTAAAAAGAGTCTTCAAGAAGAGAATTTTATCTTTTTATCATGCTATTACCAGCACCTATAAAAATGACTTGGCATAGAGTTAATCTGATGTTTAACTGAAGGCATTTGAGCTTTCACATTAAGAAAACCTGTGGTTTTCTATTACATTGGTTCTTAAACAGGGCTTCACATCACAATCACCCCGGGAAATGTAATACAAAACACACACACATACACACTGTAGATTCCATCCTAGAGATCCTCATGCAAGTATGTCTGGAATGAGCCTAGTGCACATTTTCTGAAAAGCCTTCCCAGAATTTCAAGCTCACAGCTCCAAGAACGACTACCTTTTAAATTTATACTACCTTTGTATTAAGCACAGAAAGAAATTCACAACTCAATGGCTAGTGTATAACTAAATGTTTTTGTAATGGTTAAATGATTAAATTAAGTGGTCTTCATGGAAGGCTACCACCACACAAACATTCTATTAAATACATTAAAATGATTTTGAGTAAAGCACCAAGTAATGTTGAAAATCTTAGACTCTTATAGTAATGTGTCTGACTGTGAGAGGTAGAAACCAGTATGTGTTCCTCATTAACCTTTCTGCTTCTTTTCCTTTTGATTGTAATGGAAACCCTGTATTTTACTGGGCAAAGGATCACTCAGTATGAAAATCATGTTTATAAGACTTTACGGCAGGAAGGCATGACTATGTGAGTAGGTTCTGGACAATGGTTCAATTCCATTGGCAGAACAGGCAGAACCTGCCTGTTTTCTGGATAGTATCCTCAAAAAAGAAGGATGTCCCTCACTTTCCTTCCCTCCTCTGGATGCATATATAAGGCTGGCAGTCATTCTGGACCATGAGATAATCTTTTAATTGACTCACACAGGCAGAAAACTTCAGATCCACCATGGATCTGCTGTATCTGCTTACCATCAGGTTTCATCAGGTTTCATTAATGACAGAGAAATAAGTATCCGTCTTAAGTCACTGTTATTTCATGTTTTCTACCTATCACAGACAATTGAACATACTTCTGACTGATTTAATCAATTTTTTATAAATATAAATTCAGAGAAATTCATTTTTAAAAAGGGTAGATTTTATACCTACATGGTTAAATTTATCTAAATTACTTCTTTTCTTAGTGAAGGCATCAAGGATAATTCTAAAAACTCCGATGGAAAATTGGATTTCTACTTTTACTAAATACTCTCACCTCATTTCCATCCAGAAAAACTTGATCATCATGGGGTTCAAGCTTGAATTTTTTCTTGGTTTCCTTCTTTTTGGGAGTTCCAGGAGTTTCCTCCTATTAAAAAACAAGTTGAATAGAAGAAAAAGTATTTACAAACAAGCAAAAAGGAATATGACATTCATATACTCAAAGTTTTACTATATGAGACACAGAAATCAAAATTCTCAATCATGGTATTTATAAAGACCCTAATATGGTTTAAGTGGTTGCTGCATAAGATTTTAGAAGTCTTGATATGCCAGTAGTGATAACGTGCATGTAATAAATTTTTTATTTTTACTTAATTCTAGTTGAAATCACCTTTTTGGATTCTTCCTTTTCACCATCTTTTTTTTTTTCTTTTTCCTTTTTTGTCTTTTCATCCTTTAGATTTTCTTTCTTGCTCTTTTTATCTTCTTCTTTTCCACTTTCAGCTTTTCCTTTCTCTTTTTCTTTTTTTATGTCTTTCTCATACTTCATTTTCATTACTTTTAGTGCCCGATGAAAAAATTGCTTCTTTAAAAGCCTTAAAAAAAAAAGTATGACATTATATTCCTTATCCATTATGTAGATGTAGACTGAAAAGCAAAAATATCAAGACCTGAATAAAGTGAACAAAGAAAGACATACACTGGCAACTCACAAGAAAAATTACAACTAGTAAGTCCATGGAAAAACAGTCTATTCGAAAACTTGTGCAGTCAACCTGATTATATGAAATCTAATTTTCAACTATATAATTTAATGAGATTCCTTAAGTTTTTCTTTAGGTTCATAAGGAGTAATCAAAATTCTGCTTTATTTAAAATTAAGTCTCAAATTCAAGAGTAGACATAAGTGGAATATAAATGTATGGGGAAAATAAATAAAACAGTTAAATGTTAACAGATTAAAAATGTGCCCATGATCTGTTGATCCAAATTGTATCTTCAGATGTCTTTCTTGATGTTATTTTCTTCTCTCCACGTACCTCTCCACGTACTCAGCCTGCCACTATAACGAAATATCTTCAATAATGAATAAATATGCTGAGATTTCTGAACTCTGAAAACAATTCTTCACAGTATCAAGATAAAAATTGTACAAAATATTTGGCAAGACAACACTGTGTGTTTCTCTCAGCACGTTCTATTATCCTATCCACAGCAGTTTTTCTTCTAATACAATTCATGTTATATTTGTTATAAACTTAAGAGTGAGATGCTTGCTTTGTTCTTTGTTGTTGTTGTTCATTTTCTTATCTGATGAGTTTGGAAGCTCAGCTGAGACCAAATTAAGTTAACCTTGGTCGACTCAATCTTTTCTAATCCTACTCAAGCAACCGGGTTACACTTATTTTTATCATCTAAAAGAAAAACTTTTCAAATCTTATGTTCCAGTTTCAGAGTTCCTCATTTGTTCCTTCCTTACTGTCTTGATAAAGGATAACTATCAAAACACAACCTAGAAGCTAGGTCTCACTGCCATCAGCTGGGCCTGTTAATGGTAACTATCCACCTTTCTACCTCCACTGGTGCCTGCTGCAACACACCATACCACTTGCTAACCAGACACTTCCTTCCTGGCCAAATACGACTTATTTCTGATCATTATGTTGTACCTACCTGTGTTTTGACCTGCTTGGCTGGGCTTCTTTCTGCTGCCCAATTAGGACCATCCCATGAACATTGCCAAAAAGCTAATTTCTAGGTCTCCCCATTTGGACTTTTTCTTGTTCAGAAGAACTATATAGTATACAATTGTGCAACTGTCTGAAATGTCCCCAAAGAATCTAGCATTAATATCTACTACACATACATATATGAATATCTGTTTACATATACACATATATTTAAACAAGTAAAAATTTGAAATGAGACCCTTAATAATTAACTACTTATGAGCAGAAAGTGAGATTTAAGGGTAGTGGTGAGTATCTGAATGAGGGGGAATCTTTAATTTTCATTCTACTTCAGACTTTCTTACAAAAATTTATAATGAAAATATTCTAATTTCTTTATTTTTCACTTATATAAGTTCCAGATTTTCTATCAGGATCATTCATTACAATTTAGTATGAAAAAGAAAATACATCTTACTCATTGTATGTTAACTGAAGAGCAGCATTTCATACTACAGTACATATTATAGCTCTCCATATATTAAGAGTACATGTGTGTGTGTATATATATATATATATATATACACACATACACTTGAATATATAGTCTCAAATGGTAATGTAATTATTCCTGGGGCAACATCATTAGTACTGTGGATTTTCTTCTGCATCACTTTCAAAGTTTTCTCAAGTTTCTTTGCTTTCTTTGCATTCTCAAAGTTTTCTCTGCTTTAGTGAAAAAAATGTTCTTAATAAATAATTTAAAAAATAAACCACAGAACTTTAGGAAAAAAAACAATTCTTCCCCTGACAAGCAGTTACAGAAGAGGACAGAATCAGTAGGAACATCTGTTTCTGTAACTTCTCCTGCACAGCTGCTCCACGCCATGAGGGAAAAGTAAGATTATTAACCAATCAAATTGGTAATGAGAAATTCACAATCGGGTAGATGGGTTCAAATATCACCTCTATCACCTAATTAGCTACACAGTATTGGGTGAGTGAAGTCACCAGTCGTGTCCGACTCTTTACGACCCCATGGACTAGTAGCCTACCAGGCTCCTCCTTCCGTGGGATTCTCCAGGCAAGAGTACTGGAGTGGGTTGCCATTTCCTTCTCCAAGGGATCTTCCCGACCCAGGGATCGAACCTGGATCTCCCACATTCCAGGCAGACGCTTTAACCTCTGAGCCACCAGGGAAGCTTAAGTTACTTAATTTTAGTATATTTCTAAAATGGGGTATCTATTTCAGCATACAGATTGTTTACCATGGTGCCTGGAATGCATGTTCTCAATGTTAGCCATCACCAGTGCTGTAGTGAGATCATTAATTTCATTTAATAGGGAAAACACATTTGGTTTATAAATCATTACATTATACCCTCATTCATTAATAAGTAGAATCACTGACTTATTCCTTGATAGAGAATGTCTACTTCAATTCACTGTATGCCTCAAAAAATGAGATGACACTATTGTAAGAAAATCAGTGCCTCAATTTATTTATCTTTAAACACACCGTATAGAACAAATCATCTACATAAACTGACATTTTCACAGACTAATCATACTTTCCTAACTCAGGATGTTCTATGCCCTCTGCCAGGATCAAATGTCTACTCCCCTATTGTTTGCCAGGAAATCACCTATTTTACGTTTCAAAATTTTATTAAAACGTTTTCTCTGTGAGGCTATTCTTGAAGTTTCCTTTCTTTCTTGCGGAACACACTGTATTGTAACTAGTCACACAGATCTTCTCTAACAGACAACAATATGTGCTTTGGAGGCAAGAGCCAAGTCATATTTATTTCTGTATTCCTGAGGCCCGGCCTATAATACATATTTGATAAGTACTTGTAGAATAAATAAATGGATTAAAAGCAGCCTGCAAAATGTCACTAAATTGCTCATTACTTTTCTTCACCTCTGAATTTTTTTTCCCAGGTTTAGTAAATGTTTATTAAATGCCAGACATGTGTTTAGGACTTTAACTTATCTAACAAGGGTGAGGTTTTATTAAATGCCCACACTGAGCTAACTGCTGTGGAGTTACAGTAAAGTATAGAACAGTCCAACTGCCTTCAGATTTAGCAGGCAAGAAATTAAAAAAAAAAACATACACACATGTAACAAATCTATTTAAACAGTTAAGGACCAAACTGCATATTACCTTTATCAATTCTGTCAAATATTAGATTAATGTAAGCTAGAGGACCTGGGGACTACTAAATGGTAAAGATGGAATGTGGGGGACTTATATTGAGAGGCAGGCAGGATAGAACCACATGGGAAAAGTGGTAGGTTATTACCAAAAAAAGACCAGTAAAGAGAATGAGTGTGGTATATGAATGAGAGTGAAAAGGACATTAGTGGACTGGGGGGTTGGAGATGCAAAGTCACAGGAAGGTCAGGATGACACTAGATACAAGATTTAAGAGTCTGTACTTGAAACAGGCCATGAAGAGGCATGGAGCATACTAGAAAAGGCTGTTTTGTGTATCACACTACAGTTTCCTGTTTTATTTTGTTTTTCCTCAACCTCCCTCAAGCACACTTCAGAGAATGAGACAGGACTAGTGTCTCTCTGTGGTTCTGCCCGTAGTCAGTCAGGAACCCATGAGAACTGGTCATCATGAGGTCTCTATGGTTATTATTAGAAGTGATTTTGAAAAATTTATGCTTCTCTATCTTAGTGCAAAAAGGACACAAAAAGCTTGATATAAACGGGAATAACATATACAACAAAAAGTGAGTGTATTGCTAGAACCATCTCCATACTCAAGGGTTTTTTTTTTTTTTTCTTTTTATACAACAAAGTATCAAGTCTCCTAAAAAGCCAAGAGAAACATATTAATATTGGCTGCTTATTTCAGAGAGTTGGGCTCAGATTTTATATTAAATTTTAGTGTATGTGCTGCCAAAGCAAGCACTGATATTCAAACAATACTGACAGGTTAATCCTTCATCTTAATTTTTGCTTCATTAAATGGATCATTAGTTTGGAGGAGATAGTATAGTGCAGTGTTTAAATGCATGGACTACACTACAAAGCCTGATGGCTGGATTTAGAATTTTGGCTAGCCACTTACTAGCTTTGTGACTTTGGGTAAGTGATTTAACTTCTTTGTTTGTGCATTTATAGCGTCTTCTACTTTTTATACTATGTATAAAAAATAAGTCTATTTTGAGGAAGGTAGGGAAATTTGCACTTTGGAATTCGAATACACAGATGGCTACAAAGGAAAATAGTGACTGCACTGCTGCTAGCTAATCCCTGCCCCAACAATGAAATTTTCATTGTTTCTGAAAGGTCCATTAATGACTCCAGTTTTTGGCAGCTAAGAACTTTTTTTTTTGGCTGTGCAGCACAGCTTGTGGGGTCTCAGTTCCCCAATCAGGGATGGAACCCAGGCCCATGGCAGTGAAAGTAGGAGTCTTAACCACTGAACCACGAAGGAATTCCCTGGCAGCTAAGAATTTTAAGAAACATTTAACAATCCTTCAACTTTACAGCTTTAGCAGACAGACTGTGAAACTTTTTTTCACAGTTTTTTAAGAGGTTTCTCATGTGGCTGCTGCTTCCCAGGTGGCTCAATGGTAAAGAACCCTCTTGCCAATACAGGAGACTCAGGTGCGATCCCTTGGTCAGGAAGATTCCCTGGAGAAGGAAATAGCAACTCACTTCACTATTCTTGCCTGGAAAATTCCATGGACAGAAGGAGCCTGACAGGCTACAGTCCTTGGGGTCACAAAGACTAAGACACAATTCAGTGACTGAGGACTTAAAATGTGGTTGCCATTTTAAATGCCATTAATCAATATATTAGTAAATGCTGTGTGTATCTCCCTACTAAATATATAAGATAATCTAAAATGTCAAATTCCCACCAATTATAAAATTCACTGTCACAGAAGCAATCTGATTTACTAACATCTTAATAAATATGTTCAAGTAGTAAATAAACCAAGGGGAAAAACTGGGGGGAAAAAATCCCACAAAACCAGCATACTTCTTTCCAAGAGAAAAGTGATTTTTTTTGGGCGGGCCCCATATCATATGGCATGAGGGATCTTAGATTCCTGACCAGAGATCGAACCCATGGCCCCTGAAGTGGAAACACAGAGTCCTAACAACTGGACTCCCAGAAAATGGATTTTTTTACACCATTCACCATGAAACATTTTTCCCAAAGAAGTACCTATAAAACACGTGGATATGTTACTTAACTGTCTATACTTCATCTTGGAATCAAGAAAAGTTAGATGTCACAGCTGCCTTGATTTCACAAGGAATACAATAGCAATCACAAACAAAATGGAAGAGTGTACCTGGCTAATGGCTCAGTGGGTAGACACACAAACAACAGGGACAACAGGCCAATTAGGAGTCTCTGAGAAAGTTTTGGAAAACACTCCCCACCTGTTTTCTCTAGAAAAGAAAGAACTTTTATGTTCACAATAGGCACTGGTGTATGATTTTTATTGCTGATCCCTCAGTTCAGTCAGCCTGCAAATGTACAAATTTAACAGACACAAAAACTATAAAAATATGATGGTCTAACTCCAAATAAATGCATTTCCTGAGGTACTGAAGATATCCAAGTTACTTGTAAAAGTCATGCTTAGCTTTGTTGCAACAGAACTAAACAACGAAAACAGGGAAGGAGCTTTAGGACCATGGAGACCGTTTTTAAATTACTATTTATTCACATTATCCTTCACTAAGAAATAAAGAGTACCTGTTGCAGTAGTCAACCACAGACTCCCTTGTTGTAAATAAAGCTTCCTCTCCTTTCTTGGCCTTTGCCCACTTTGAATCCAAGAGGCAATCCACTGCTTTAGAAGCTAAAGAAGAAATTATTTTAAATTTAGTATACAGCAGAACTTGAGTCTATCTAAATAATATTCTATAAGGCAAATTTCAACATTCCAACATTCGAAAATAAAACGAAGTTCAACAGAAAATTTAAGTCTGACACAATCATGACAAATAGCTCAATTTGTGAAACATACTGATAAGCAGCTTTTTAAAGTAATGCTGTGAAATAAATGATAAATAAAAAATATTAACTCAAGCAATATAAATGAGAAAATGTTCTTTAAAAAGTTCAAAATAAATGTAAATATCACTCTTATCAAATAATCAAAATATAAGACAAACCAAAAATCGTCCCCTACCACAGTTAAGAGAAATTCTGTCTCCAAGCTTTACCCACCAAGGAATAAGTTCTGTGAACAATCTACTGCTGTCACTAGAAAAAGCTAAATAGATGAGATCTGAAAAGAATAGCATGTCTATTTTTCAAACTTTTAATGACTAGCAAAATCATTAACCATAGCTCTAAAGAGAATATAAAGCAATTTCTTCTCAATAATGGCAATTCAATCTTAACTGATCAGACAGGCAAACTCAACAACTATTGACTTATAAGTTATGGGGCAATACTACAGATGATATTAGCTTATAATGAAGTTGTTCAGATTATATGAAGAAAAAAGCTCCCAACTTGGTTCCAACAGACTAGTTTCACACTAAATTCTATGCTGGAGTTTTTTTTAAAAAATATCATTAAGCATATGTACTATCTGATTAAAAATTAGTACTGAAGATAAATCTTATTATAAAAATATCTCAAATGTCATTAAAAAGTACTTTACTTTTACTATTGACATTTTTAATCATGAAAGGAAAGAACAGGATAATCATGTGCCATATGCTCCTCACCTAGCTTCACTAATCATTCTTGCAAAGCACTTTTAAAACATCTGCCTATCCCCAAATTAGGTGGTGGCTCAGACGGTTAAGCGTCTGTCTACAATGTGGGAGACCAGGGTTCAACCCCTGGGTTGGGAAGATCCTCTGGAGAAGGAAATAGCAATCCACTCCAGTACTATTGCCTGGAAAATCCAAAGGACAGAGGAGCCTGATAGGCTACAGTCCATGGGGTTGCAGAGAGCTGGACACAACTGAGTGACTTCGCTTTCCTTCTTTCTTTATAAAATATGTACACTAACATTATTTAAATATGAAATCCTACCAATAAAATAATCAACCCGGTGACCCATCATATTGGTGGACTTTGTTGGACAGTTGAATCGAAGAAACTTGGCTACAGCCTTTTCTTCTTTAGATGGTTCACCAACTTCCTGCAAAGTAACAATATTAAATTTAATGTAGTCATTTACTTGAGACATTCATACACTGAAGAATAAATTACAGATCTTTTCTGAAAATCTTTTAAAGTATACTACAGGCCTTTCTTTCAAGCTTTTTCTAGGGCAGAGCTGGTAATCTATACAAAAGACAGAACAGAGATTTTAAAAATTACACATCTTTCAAATACAAGTTGACAGGGCCCAAAGTTGCTTGTCTCTTGGCTTCAGCTACAAGGCATTTATTGAGTTGTTTTTCTAGCATGGTAACCACTTTGTACCAGTTCATCTTTACCCTTGCTTGGTCTCTCTTTACAAGCCATAAGACAGTAATTCAAAACATTAAGAGGTTGTCAATAGTGAATGCCCAAATGCCAAAGTTAAGCAGAAACAGGTGCCATAAATAAATGTTATGTAACAGCCAAAGTTATGTACCCTAAACGAAAGACTAGAGATTGCAGGAGGAGTTCTCAAATTAACCAAAGATAGCTGTCCCAGTGTGGTCCCAGATACAAGATACTACTTGAGATGCTGAAGATTTGTATTCCCTTTCCTTTTAGGGTTACAAATTCTAGATACTTTTGGGGAATCCTTTCTCAGCTTGCCTTTAAATAGACATGTAAGTTATAATCTCATTTAAAACTGACTGGGCTTCCCTGGTGGCTCAGCTGGTAAAGAATCCACCTGCAATGTAGAAGACCTAGGTTGGATCCCTGGGTTGGGAAGATCCGCTGGAGAAGAAAATGGCTCCAGTATTCTGGCCTGGAGAATTCCATGGACTGAGAATTCCATGGACTGTATACTATACGTCCAGAGGCTCACAAAGAGTCAGACATGGCTGAGTGACTTTCACTTTAAGAACTGATTAACGGAAGTGAACAGAGTTTTGAAAAGGCTGCTTTAATCCTTCGCTGTTTTCTAAAATTTTCCCATTCCTTCTTCCAAATTTTCTACCACTTCATTGTTTATCATTTCGCATCTTGCCTTTATTTCCTTACCTTCTGAACTACTTTTGAGTAGTTAAAAGCAGTGTACTTATTCTCCCCACTCATATACTGAAGAAAATGAGAACAATTTACATTTGTATATATATCTTATTTTTTTTTACTTTTAGAAGTTGCCTTACTGCTGCAAGCTACTAATATCAAAATAAAAGCACCGTATTCACATTTTTAAGCACAATACATAGAGAACTCAAGCAATATTTCTAGCAACGTATGATTTAAATGTGAATGATTTCATGAAGGTCTATTTCTTAAAACGAATAAAGTGCCAAATAATAGTGAAGAATTAACTGTCAAGAATCTAGACTGCTGAGAACAAATAATGCTGAAGACAATTATCTTTTAGTCAAGACATTCTAATAATACAAAACAGGAAAAATAAACTATCTAAATCATCTGTATTTACGTCAGTTTTTCCACAAATTTCAAAGAAGTCTGAATTCACTTATGTCTGTGGAAAATAAGGGACAACTAACAAAATCTCAACTTTATCTTGAAGAGGAGTAATTTGTGAGATGAAGTGAAGATCTGTGCCCTTGTTGTTGGGTCACCAGGCAGCTACTTCTCGGATTTCTTCCTTTGCATTTCCCAATTTCTCTGCTTCAAACAGCCAAT
This sequence comes from Cephalophus harveyi, assembly GCA_006410635.1. Lineage (NCBI taxonomy): Eukaryota > Metazoa > Chordata > Mammalia > Artiodactyla > Bovidae > Cephalophus > Cephalophus harveyi. The sequence goes on along the minus strand of SJYT01079406.1, from coordinate 133,440 downwards.
TAACAGTGCATGATTTTTATACTCTCATACTACCTCATTTGTGGGTTACTATTTGTGACAATAAAAATTAGAAACCCACACATTGTAAATCAACTATACACCAATATAAAATAAAAATTGAAAAAAAAAGAAAAACTAAAAACCCAAACCATTCAATCCAAATGAAGACTACAATAAAAACCAAATATAAAAGACCTTTAATTTTATATATAAAATAAATATCACAGAAAAATAGAATCTTAAAAAACTGTAAATTCAAACTTTAACACTACCAAGTTCACTACCATCTACAGTGTTCATAATTATTTAATCTGGGGTCCAGTCCACTCCAGTATCCTGGCCTTGAGAATTCCATGGACTATACAGTCCATGGGGTCGCAAGGAGTCAGACAAGACTGAGCAACCTTCACTTTCACAAAAGATAGTTCTCACAAGCTAAAAAATATTCTATATTTTGGTTTTTGAAATCACACTAAAATACATTAGTATATGTAAAATGATAGCATTTAATTATGCCTGAGTAACACTGAATTTCTAGAAGCCTTATCTATTAGTAAACAATATCCTGTATGTTCATATACAGCCAAAAAAGCCATATACCATACTATATAAATAGTTGGTAATAATGAGATAGTATAATTGGCTTTATAGAAACCAATACTATTTTATAATCACACCCATATATGTTTAATCTTTCCCTCAGTTAATACATCTGTTGTCAATCTAAAGATTTATCCAATTGACTGATTTGTTACTGGGATATGCTTGATTAAAAATGATATGTGGGGGAGAAGAGATAAAGGTAAATTGTTCAAACATACAGTTACTGAGTTGTTTACCCTAAAATACCATTGGGTGCTACAGTTAATACCAAAAATTTGTTAAGGCACAATACCTACAGTACGTTACAACTATCCAAAACAACAACTGTTATTTTTCAAAATGAGTGGTAGAAAAAATATTTTAGGAGTACAAAATGGGAGCTATGAAAGATCTCCTGGAAGAGGGACCGAGATTCTGAAAGATGAACAAGTTTAGGATAAGCTGAATGAATAGTATAAAAATACTGTGGCTGAAAATGAGTATAAAATTTGGTTTCACTAGAGACAAGTTAGAAAGCATTTTGAGGCTAAGTACGTGTAAGCATAATAGGGCTAAATAGTATTCAAAGCATTCTGAGAAATTTTAAATTTACCCTGTAAGTCACAGAAAGTTTTTGACTAGGAGGAGGACATAATGAGAAAAAAATGACTGAGACACTATTTTGAGCCAACATGTAGAATGAACTGGGGAATAAATGCATAAGACAGGGAAACTAGTTAGTATTCAAGTAAGATGTGACGTGATACTCTGGACTAAGAAGGATTTTGATATTTGAAACATTTCAAATGTAGAACAGATAGGAAGGACTCAATGATAAAGGATGAATGAAATTACTTAATAAAAGATGTCAAATTTCTAGTTTGATCAACTAAAAGGACAGTTTTTCAATAACAGAATTTCAGAATGAAGCTTATTCTGGGAGGAAACAATCACATCAACCTTAGGCATGACAAGTCTATACTCATACTAACATTCAAACCATTAACTAAACATGGTACCAATCTACTGACTGTTGATACAGGCATCACACGTAAACTATGTTATAAGGAAACAAAAGAAACTGAAAAGTTCACTCTATTATTATACAGTATGGAATCGGATTCTACATGAATCCACAGCAGTTTAAAAACCTCATTTTAACAATTAACTTCAAGTTCACCAAGCTCTTTTCCACAACTGCAAAAACATACTCAAGTATTCTATCTTCCTGCCCTTCCCCTCCTTGGTAAAGGCACTACTAAGCATGAATAAACAGAAAAGGTCCAGAAAACATGGACTTGGATAATCTCTCTCAACTGGACACAGAGTTCCTTATTCATTGATACTTTCTTAAAGTATCAGTAACTTCCCTGAAACATCTGACTAGAATTCTTAAGATATTTGTACAAAAGAACTGATATCTTCCTTGCTCTTCCTTCAAGTTCAAATCCTTAAAAAACTTCTATTATCTTCTGTGAAATATGACATGTTCATTATACCACATATAACTTATACATATTTGTTGGCTGCCTCTAAGAGTTTAGGATTTGTGCCATCTGCTGGGGCTTTGAAGCCAGAAAGATTGTCATTGAAGCATACAAAATAACATGACTTGGGAAGCTAGTAATACAGAAGAGCCTGCCACGGAATCTTCATTCTCACTGCTCCCCTGCTGCAGGCTAAAACAGTCTTATCTTCTTCCTGTCTATATATACGTTACCTTCAGAATATTTTCCTAACTTTTCTAGAATCTAATGACAAAATTGAAGGTCTTTGGGGAACAAATTCAGCCACTAAAAAAGAGAAACAAGTTTATCAGCCCTCCAATGAAGGGAACTTTGTAGCTCAATGAATGAGCCCAAACATCTTAGAATGAGCAAGCAAAGAAGCAATACATTTTGAGGGTGGACTGCCAACCCAAACACCAAGATGCCAGCAGTTGCAACTCACAGTCCAAAATTACAAAAATGGAAAGTTAGGGCAGAACTTTCTTTTTAAATTATTTAACAAATACTATTTTTTATTTCAGAATACATCAACATTAAAAAATACAATGAAACTGGGGTTACCATCTCTGCTGCTGCTAAGTCGCTTCAGCCGTGTCCGACTCTGTGCGACCCCACGGATGGCAGCCCACCAGGCTCCCCCGTCCCTGGGATTCTCCAGGCAAGAACAAAGTGGGTTGCCATTTTATTCTTCAATGCATGAAAGTGACAAGTCAAAGTGAAGTTGCTCAGTCGTGTCCGACTCCTAGCGACCCCATGGACTGCAGTCTACCAGGTTCCTCCGTCCATGGGAGTTTCCAGGCAAGGGTACTGGAGTGGGTTGCCATTGCCTTCTCTGTTATCATTTCTAGCTATATATTATTTTAGCTGGTACTTAAGATAACCTTTTTGAGGAAAAAAAAAATTAGATCAAGAGTCAGTAAGCCATGGGCTTCAATCTTACAGAATTTTTGACTTAGAATTTCTGCTCCCTCATTCTCCTACCCTCAAAATGATGAAAAAAATTTAAAACCAATTTATTCAACAGAAATAATCTTCAGTTCAGTTCAGTTGCTCAGTCGTGTCCGAGTCTTTGCGACCCCATGAATCGCAGCATGCCAGGCCTCCCTGTCCATCACCACCTCCCGGAGTTCACTCAGACTCACATCCATCGAGTCAGTGATGCCATCCAGCCATCTCATCCTCGGTCGTCCCCTTCTCCTCCTGCCCCCAATCCCTCCCAGCATCAAAGTCTTTTCCAACGAGTCAACTCTTCATATGAGGTGGCCAAAGTACTGGAGTTTCAGCTTTAGCATCAGTCCTTCCAAAGAACACACAGGACTAATCTTTAGAATGGACTGGTTGGATCTCCTTGCAGTCCAAGGGACTCTCAAGAGTCTTCTCCAACACCACAACATCTCATCCTCGGTCGTCCCCTTCTCCTCCTGCCCCCAATCCCTCCCAGCATCAAAGTCTTTTCCAACGAGTCAACTCTTCATATGAGGTGGCCAAAGTACTGGAGTTTCAGCTTTAGCATCAGTCCTTCCAAAGAACACACAGGACTAATCTTTAGAATGGACTGGTTGGATCTCCTTGCAGTCCAAGGGACTCTCAAGAGTCTTCTCCAACACCACAGTTCAAAAGCATCAATTCTTCAGCGCTCAGCCTTCTTCACAGTCCAACTTCACATCCATACATGACCACTGGAAAAACCATAGACTTGACTAGATGGACTTTAGTTGGCAAAGTAATGTCTCTGCTTTTGAATATGCTATCTAGGTTGGTCCTAACTTTTCTTCCAAGGAGTAAGCGTCTTTTAATTTCATGGCTGCAGTCACCATCTGCAGTGATTTTGGAGCCCCCCAAAATAAAGTCTGATGCTGTTTCCACTGTTTCCCCATCTATTTCCCATGAAGTGATGGGACCGGATGCCATGATCTTCATTTTCTGAATGTTGAGCTTTAAGCCAATTTTTTCACTCTCCTCTTTCACTTTCATCAAGAGGCTTTAGGTAATAAATAAGCTTGTTGAATAAACTGAGCGAAAGAAATAAATTAGGGCACCAATTGTCAATTTGTATTTTTATACAAGCAGTATTGTCTCAGATGGTAAAGAATTTCCCTGCCATGTGGGAGACGAGGGTTCCATCCCTAGATCAGGAAGATCCCTTGGAGAAGGGCTATCCACTCCAGTATTTCTGTCTGGAGAATGCCATGGACAGAGGAACCTGGTGGGCTACATACAGCCCACGGGGTCGCATAGTCAGACACGACTGAGCGACAAACACTTTCACAAGCAGTGTAAAATATCTGTGAAAATGCAAATAGGTTTCAAGTTAAAATATGAAAGCCAGAGGAGATCTTAGATAAATCATTTGCTTAAAGTCACATAGTAGCTTAAAGGATGAGGGATAATGGTAGTATAGTAGTGGCTACTGAGGTTTCCAAAAAACCCAATTTGAAAATCCTTTTCAACTCTAAAATTCGATGGTACTAGGATTTTAAGCTAACCTTTCTAGTAAACAGCACTTTGTTAACCTATAAGCACTTATTGTATGTTCTTGAACTTACATGGTTGCATATCTTAGAAAACTAACAATTATTTGTTTTCAAATAATTTATTTATTTGAATTGAGATCCCTTTCACTTGGGAATCTCAAACAAGAAAACTTCCCAATGTAATGTCAATGAACACATAGCTCACTTTTGGTTTTCAGTGGCCAGTAAAGTGAGTCCAAGAAGGAAATGTGATGAAATAGTCCTCTTGCTTCCAACTTTGATGGGATACCAGAAATCTAAAATTAGGCTATCCCAGAAAAGGCATACAAATTAACTACTTTTTAAAACCCCGAACTTACATGTAGCAATCCTTTCCCCCAACATATAAATTACAATTCAAGGTCCCTAATTCTGTTATATGTAGAAATCTTTTGTAAACATGAAACATCAAGTAACAACCAGAAACCAAGTTGATATTACAGAACTTTTTGTCTAAAAGTCTTACAATAGGATTTTTTCTGTAACTTCAACTGTAAACATGGCCACTACATTTGATCTTTTTGTCTAAAGTAATGCCAAGATTACAGTTTCTGATTCTTTGAAGGGGAAAAAAAGGGAGATTGATAAGCTACTGTATATTTTTATTAATCTGTGGAGACTGCATAGTAGTACTCCAAGTAGCATGCCCAAGAGCTCTATAACATTCCTTCCACACAGCATAGCTATATAGAAAAGTTGGAGGATTTGAGAAATGTCATTTATTTTCACTTAGCAGTATAACAACTTTTTAACAATCAGATCCTCACATACTTTGCTAATCCACAATTAAACAATAGTAAGTAAAAAAATTTTTTATGGCACTCACAACTCAAAGGTTTATTTACTGAATAGGTAACTGTTAATCTTTCTTCAGCATATCAGAGTGCTTAGCAAAAACCAAAAACAGTTATCCTAAACCCTTCATCTTCAGGGAGGTGGAAAAAAAGAGTTATGTACCAAATACTATTTTCATAGCTTTTGTAACCTTTAATAACAAGTCATCCACTCATGTATTTTTTTCCACCACAACCCAAAGAGGATCTCTTTTCAAGGTAAATATTCCTTCTTATGGATTTGGAAATACAGGGGAAAAGCTAAGTAATTTGACCAGTTACACAGCTAATAATTACTGACACTGGGGTACAAACAGGCACAGTATGGCTCAAGTTTTAGCTCCCAGTCACTACCACTGCTATAATAGTTTTTAATCTTTTTGCTTAATATGAGATCACAATTGAAATAGAGCAGCTATTCAAAGTAAATTAAGATCACCTTTGTAACCACAGTAAAGAACAGTTGAAAAAAAAAAAAGTTTATTTAGGGCCATGAAATGTACCATATGTGTAAATATAAGAAATTCAGTAAGTACTAATTTGACAACTTCAATACAAATTCTAATAAAAATATTATGTATCCACAACTGACCAGTAACATTAAATTTTGAAAGACTAGGAATAGTATAATTATAAACTTCTTTCACAATAAACTTAAGCCTGGGTTTTACGACTTGACTGAACTTGGGGGAGGGGGCAGGATTTGTCTCTTTCTAGTCCCCTTCTGTATTCTGTTTGAAACTGCTTTCTTATTTCCGCCCAGTTCCAAAATTCCAGATTTACTGATCACATCTTTTTTTTCCCCTAGTACTTCAGACTTTCAAGGATAATTTTAACTTGCATACCTAAATCATCCATGGTGTAAGTTAAGTGATAAACTTTTTTTAAACAGGGAAATAAAACAACAGACAGAAAGTCATTCTAAGCAATGAAATAGTAAGGAACAGAAAGAAAATGAGTGTAACAATTTGTGATCAGCATATTAACAATTTACAACATGCCCAATTTATGATGACATATGAAGGTTTCTAGGCACATAAACTAACAAGCAGACACACATCCTGAGTCTAAAATGTTCCACATGTTTAATCCTCTCAGCAGAGAGCATGAACAACAGGGGAAAATTGTAGGGAAGAAATACACAGATGACAGGCCTGTGGAATGAGGGAGGGATGCTATGTAGGTTATGAGGATGACACACTGCCTTGTCAAACGTTCCTGGGCGCGACCCGCTCGTTGCAGTACCGAGAGTTTTGTTTGTTTACACTGTGTCGCTGAAAGCAAGCCACAAAGCTTCAACTGGACGCTTACGTTAATAATAAAAAGGAGAAAGGAGGGTACAAGCAAACGAACACCTGGATACGCAGTTCGCCGCCTGGGCCTCGGGACAGCTGACCAAACCCCGCTCACTCCCACCTCCTACGGTCCTTCTATCCGCGCACAAAGAACGGGTAGCTTTAGGTCAGTCCTCCGCGTTCTACCCTAATTACCGTGCCCTCAATTTCGGGACAAGGCGAAAAGATGGGGTGGAAAAGGGAGGGGAGGAGCTCGGGAGGGTCGATGTCTGTGCTCCGAGGGCGCTGACCTCCCAGCACAGGCCCAGGCCGGCGCCTCCACCGGAACCTTGAGCTGACGGCCGCGCCTCCACGGCCGATTCCGAGCGCAGCGCCTGCTGCCTTCCGCTGCAGCCCCAGCACCTCCGCTGTCTCCAACGCCGCCCTTCCTCAGGCCCCTCACTACGACGCAGCCCACAACCTGCGGCCTCGCGGTGGAACCCCACCCCACCTCGTCCTCGATTTCGCTCGCCCTTTCCGGGAGTTTTCCCAGCATCTTCCACTTCCGAGAGCCCTAAAGCCCCCTACCCAAGGGTTCGGCTTTGCTACCTGAATCCGCTTCTTGTGTCGCCTGCGTTCCGCCATGTTGGCCGCTCCGCCCGGTTCCCTCTGACGTGGACCGAGGCGGGGGCGGTGGAAACCTCGCGAGAGCGCGCCGCGGGACCCGTTATGTAACCTGGCGGCTGGCGCCGGGGGAGGAAGGAAGCTGGCGAGTGACCGGTATCGGCCACTCCGACCCTGGATATGCTTTTTCTCCCCTCTTTCTTCGGCTCCTTTTTTTTTGCGGGAACTGGAAATCGCTGGGACCAGAAGAAAGTTAATAAGTGGATCAAAGAGCTGGAGGACTGGAAAGAGTCCTCTTCACTAGACATCTGACCACCTGGAAAGCTGTTAAAATACAGATTCCGGGACCCCACCCCCTCGGAGTCAGTCGGTTTGGGGTGGAGCTTTTCCCCTAGGATTTACTGGGACCTGTGGAATTCGGACACGACTGAAGTGACATAGCATAGCAGTGGATGGAATTCTAGACAGTCTTTGACTGTGATACTTCCTTTTTTGCCAGTGAGCCCTGCCCTATCCATACCCCATTTGTAAATTCTACTCCCACTTTTGAAGGTGGGAAAACTGAGACAGCGGAGGTGCAGCGATATGAACTGGTTGATTATCTAAGGCTCCACGGTTAGTAAATGGCACATCCTAGACTGAAGCCCAATTATCTTTCCCCACACAATGTAGAGAGTAGTTGGGCTCATCTGACACAAACTTTGGATTCCGCATTCCATTTTCCACGTTGCTTCTCAAAGCGCTCTTTTAGAATCCAAGAGTCAGAACTCAGGGAGGTAAGAGGAACTAATAAGATAAATAGAGAACATCTAAGAAGTTGAAATTAAGAAGACCGCAGGGTACCTGGGAGACTAGTTATAACTATTGTTATTTTGAGTGAGTGAGTTCAGTCGCTCAGTTGTGTCTGACTCTTTGCGACCCCATGGACTACAGCAGGCCAGGCTTCCCTGTCCGTCACCCACTCCCGGAGCGTACTCAAATTCATGTCCATCCAGTCGGTGATGCCGTCCAACCATCTCATCCTCTGTCCTCCCCTTCTCCTCTTGCTTTCAATCTTTCCCAGCATAAGGGTCTTTTCCAATGAGTCAGTTCTTCATATGAGGTGGCCAAATATTGGAGTTTCAGCTTCAGCATCCAGTCCTTCCAATGAATATTCAGGACTGATTTCCTTTAGGATGGACTGGTTTGATCTCCTTGCAGTCCAAGGGACTCTCAAGAGTCTTCTCCAACACAATAGTTGAAAAGCATCAATTCTTCGATGCTCAGTTTTCTTTGTAGTCCAACTCTCACATTCATACATGACTACTGAAAAAACCATAGCTTTGACTAGACGGATCTTTGTTGGCAAAGTAATGTCTCTGCTTTTTAATATGCTGTCTAGGTTGGTCATAACTTTCCTTCCAAAGAGTAAGCGTCTTTTAATTTCATGGCTGCAGTCACCATCTGCAGTGATTTTGGAACAACCCCCCCCCCACCCCTGCCAAATAGTCTGTCACTGTTTCCATTGTTTCCCCTTCTGTTTGCCATGAAATGATGGGACCAGAAGCCATGACCTTAGTTTTCTGAATGTTGAGCTTTAAGTCAGCTTTTTCACTTTCATCAAGAGGCTCTTTATTTCTTCTTCACTTTCTTCCATAAGGGTGGTGTCATCATTGTTATTTTAGAGTTGCCCAGATAAAGAGAATGGGCTTAAATTGCTAGTAAATGTTTCTAGATAGAAATTCTCGTGACTTTAATGGAGGTTTTAAAGCACTATAAATAGTAGAAAATTGGGAAAATGTAGAAAAGCAAGATGAAGGAAATAAAAATCCCTAATGCTACCACTCAAAAATCTGTTATCATTTTAGTTTATTTTCTTCTAGTATTTATTTATACTTTGTGTGTACTTACATTTATATATTTCTTGCTTTCCTCCAGTTGAGATCATATTGCATAATATGCCTTTTTCACTCAATGTTATGTTGAACATATATCATTAAAAAATTCTCTGTTTACCATAGTATGTATGTAATAAGGTAAATAGTGGCATCTTGATGCCTATTCTTTTATAAAATAAGATAGCTGAAGTTCATTTTTGAACTATGAAATTCTGCACTCCAGGAACAGTATCAACAAGTCCCTTGGTTCCTTTTCCCAGCAAATCCTTTGGTTCCTTTTCCATCTATAATCTTGAATCAAGGTATGTGTAGTCAGAGAGGAGTGAAGGAAAAAGTGATTCTTACTGATTAACCCAAGACAATACAATATGAAACGTCTTTATTTCCTTCAGGCTTCCCCATCCAGAATCAGGGTAGATCTGTTTTGTACTGTTGTATTTGGAAAATGGGCTTCCCAGATGGCTCAGTGATAAAGAATCCACCTGCCAATGCAGGAGACACAAGAGACTCAGGTTCGATCCCCGGATTGGGAAGATTCCCTGGAGTAGGAAATGGCAACCCACTCCAGTACTTTTGTCTAAAAAATTTCATGGAGCCTGGTGGGCTGCAATCCATGGGGGTCACCAAGAGTCAACATGCACATATGCATGCATGAGCTTGCATGCATGCATTTAGAGAATACTGACTCCTTTTCATAGGAAATCTGGTTCATAAACAAAAATATTACTGCATTTAATAGATGTTCAATGCCTACAGCAGGCAAAATACTAGGTTAGGACTATGATGGGGAATGAAAACCCTTTGTGGAAAATGACTTCCTCTCTAGCTACTGCCCTATCACCTTTTTGTTCAGAAGAGATTTAATTTACTGTCCCCACATTCTCACTGATATTCATCCTTAGACCACAACACTTTGGTTTCCACCTCCACCATCCATTAATAATTCACGTCAAATTCAATAGCTTCTTTTGTAGCATCATGTTAAGGATTTGACAATATTGACCATGCGCTTAATTTATGCTCCTTCTTTGGCATTTGTGATATCGGCTTCTTCCCTCTTGTTTCTCTTTTGACTCCTCTCTCTTTACCTAGCTTGTCAATGTTCCTGGTCACCATGCTTCCATGTTCATCTTCTTCCCTTTTCTCTATACATTCTGGAGATTCTTTTTCGTGTTAATAGCTTAATTCCAAAATACTGCATAAATGTATATTTCTAACTGTCTTCTATATATCTCCAATTAATGGCCAACTAGAAATCGCCATTTCCCTGGAAAAATCTGTCCCTTTTACTGTATTTTTAAACTTGTAACTGCATCACTGTTCACTTAATCACTCATGCTAGAAACCTTCAAGGAAGGTATCCCAACCATTCAGTCAACAGTTCTGTTGAGTCTACAGCTGAGATGTTTGGAATCTTCCTTTCCTCATCTTTCCTACTGCCATTGCTTTGATCAAGTCTGTATCACTTCCTACCTGAACTGTTGTTGCAAAAGCCTCCTAATCATTCCCCCCAATTCCACCCTCTCTATGCTCTATAGACTATCTTCTGCTCATTGTTAACTGCCCCCTGCCCATTCTTGCCAGTTGTGTATAGCAACATTAAGAATGACTAAGTTTACAGTTATAACCCAAATGTCACATTCTGGGTCTTCCACCCACTTAATATCTATATAAAAATAGCTCAAGCATTCTTCTCATCACCCCATTTATATCTTTGATGGTGGTAGTGGTGAGTTTTCTCCTGTTGCTCTGATTTCCTTTTGAATTTGCAATCTCATTCCTGTCACTTGGCTTTTATTTCTTTCCCAAATGAAGGATATTGCCTCTTTCCCTTTCTTTTGTCAAAGCAAAACTGCTCTTTACCCCTTGACTCTGTCACATCTTCTCCCCAGGGCTGTCTCTGAAACTCAGAATTTCTCTTGCTATATGGAGTAGAGAATTTGATGCCTTTACTCTTCATAAGATTCCTTTGGATACATAAATATAAAAACTCATTACCATGCTCTGTTAAGCAAAGAGTTCTGTGATTTGATACCCTCACTGGAGGACTGATGAATAGGTGAGGACTTGAAGAATTCAGTTTCCTGGGAGCTACCATCCCAGGAAGTAGAAGGGAATAGTATGTAAATGTGTATTCTCATTGATCAGAGGTATGCACACTGGACACTGATACATTTAGGTTTTTGTTTTAAATAACACTTCCTCTGGGTCCATTTGGTATATTAAGTATATATGTATGACTAAACTGAAAAGAAAAAAATTGTAGGGAAGCATAGCAAATAATGGCCAGACCTTCTGGGGCATTGTTTTTATAAAAGCACTTTAATATGTATTAATTGATAATGTCAGTGACTTAATGCTGTTATCACAAAGAAAAAATTTAATATAAATATGTTTACATCAAAATAAAATATGGTAAACCTAATCCCAATCCCAAAGAAAGGCAATGCCAAAGAATGCTCAAACTACTGCACAATTGCACTCATCTCACATGCTAGTAAAGTAATGCTCAAGATTCTCCAAGCCAGGCTTCAGCAATACGTGAACCGTGAACTCCCTGATGTTCAAGCTTGTTTTAGAAAAGCCAGAGGAACCAGAGATCAAATTGCCAACATCTGCTGAATCATCAAAAAAGCAAGAGAGTTCCAGAAAAACATCTATTTCTGCTTTATTGACTATGCCAAAGCCTTTGACTGTGTGGATCACAATAAACTGTGGAAAATTCTGAAAGAGATAGGAATACCAGACCACCTGAACTGCCTCTTGAAAAACCTGTATGCAGGTCAGGAAGCCACAGTTAGAACTGGACATGGAACAACAGACAGTTCCAAATAGGAAAAGGAGTACATCAAGGCTGTATATTGTCACCCTGCTTATTTAACTTCTATGCAGAGTACATCATGAGAAATGCTGGGCTGGAAGAAGCACAAGCTGGAATCAAGATTGTCAGGACAAATATCAATAACCTCAGATATGCAGATGACACCAACTTTATGGCAGAAAGTGAAGAGCTAAAAAGCCTCTTGATGAAAGTGAAAGAGGAGAGTGAAAAAGTTGGCTTAAAGCTCAACATTCAGAAAACGAAGATCATGGCATCCGGTCCTATCACATCTTGGCAAATAGATGGGGAAACAGTGGCAGACTTTGAGGCTCCAAAATCACTGCAGATGGTGACTGCAGCCATGAAATTAAAAGACACTTACTCCTTGGAAGGAAAGTTATGACCAACCTAGATAGCATATGCAAAAGCAGAAACATTACTTTGCCAACAAAGGTCCATCTAGTCAAGCTATGGTTTTTCCAGTAATCATGTATGGATGTGAGAGTTGGACTGTGAAGAAGGCTGAGCGCCGAAGAATTGATGCTTTTGAACTGTGGTGTTGGAGAAGACTCTTGAGAGTCCCTTGGACTGCAAGGAGATCCAACCAGTCCATTCTAAAGGAGATCAGTCCTGGGTGTTCTTTGGAAGGAATGATGCTAAAGCTGAAACTCCAGTACTTTGGCCACCTCATGAGAAGCGTTGACTCCTTGGAAAAGACTGTGATGCTGGGAGGGATTGGGTGCAGGAGGAGAAGGGGACGACAGAGGATGAGATGGCTGGATGGCATCACCCACTCAATGGATGTGAGTTTGGGTGGACTCTGGGAGTTGGTGATGGACAGAGAGGCCTGGCGTGCTGTGGTTCATGGGGTCGCAAAGAGTAGGACTCGACTGAGCGACTGAACTGAACTGAAACCTAATTTTATTTAAAATTTCATTTAATATTTTAAGATGAATTGATTCTTTAGACTTCCACTCAGCAAACAGCATAAATAGGACAAAGAGTATGTATTATTGAAAAATAAGCAGATATTTTGTTTTACAAAGTATAATACAGGAATTTTTAGCATGCTAGTATTAGACTAAGAAAAATTTTTAAAGTCACTTTGACTTTTTAACTGAAATGGTAATTACTTCATTATTCCCCTAATTAAATCCTTGTTAATATATACAGAGTTTCTCTTTTTTTTTGCACTGAACCCCAACTAATAGAGCAAAGATAAGGAAATCATGTGTACTCTGTATATGAATGAAAATTGTATTATTGATGTTGTTGTTTGTAAGAACTTACTTAGAGAAATCAGTTACTTCCAAAATCATTGAAAGTTTGCAAGAGCAGGATCAAAACTGGGCCTGTTTGAATAACTGTCAGACCCTGCAGAACTAATCAGTTATGGGGATCTCTACCTTGAAGGAAGGTGGAATCCACAGTAGCAACACTGAGTTCAAGAAACTACCAGCTAGCTGTGATCAGCCTGTCAGGAAGCCAGGATCAGAAGTTGTTGTCAACACTGCAATAACTGCTTCTTAGCTCCCACAGTCAAGACTGAACACTGGAGCTGTAGAAAAACCCTGTGTCTCCATGACTTTGCTTGTCAGCAGAGTGAAAGTCAGAAGCTGCAGAAAGAAAGATGGCCTCCTCATCACTTTTGTCCTTCTGGTAGCCAACCAATACACTGAATTAGAACCAGACTTTAGTTTCAAGAGAGTCTGAAAAATGAAGACTTCAGCTTTCTATCCTCTGCAGTGTATCACTTGACCATATCCAACCATCATCTTCTTCCTTAGAATCAGCTGGTTTACTCCTTTTGTGCTTCATCTTTGCACTGTGAGACCACACTTCTCCTAGTTCCCCATCCTGCTAAATGCCCTTCCATACCCACAGGTTTCTTTCTTTTTTTTTCTCCCCCACTTTGCACTTGACAGATCCTTCAAAGCTCAGGAAACCTTGTCACCTCCACAGTGAAATCTTCCCTGAATTCTTTCTTCAGTAGACTTAACTATTTCTGTTTCTGGGCTTCTACAATATTTTGTACAATCAGTGCTATAGTATGTATGATTTGAAAGTGAAAGTGTTAGTCACTCAGTTGTGTCCAACTCTTTGTGACCCCGTGGACTGTAGCCTGCCAGGCTCCTCTACCATGGGATTCTCTAGGCAAGAATACTGGAGTGGGTTGCCGTGCCCTCATCCAGGGGATCTTCGCAACCCAGGGATCAAACCCACATCTCTTATGTCTCCTGCGTTGGGAAGCGGGTTCTTTACCACTAGCGCCACCTGGGAAGCTCATGTATGATTTAACATAGTTTAAGCATATTTCTATATAAATTATATATTTTAAAATATATAATATAATTTAAACAACAAATGATATAATTTCTTGTTTTTCTTTCTACCAGACTGTGAACCATTTAAAGGCAGGTACTATGCCTTATCCTGCTGTTCTGTGTCTAGTCCAGTGCCTGGCTCAAAGTGAATGCATGTCAATAGAGTGAATAATGAATGATGACAATGACATAGTCCTTATCCTCTTCAGCTTTTGTAAATCAGAGAAACATACTTACAAGACAAAATTATGTTAAGAAGTCTTCATTATATCCATGGCCTCTATTATCTGTATAGTTCTCTATGAAATTAGAAGAAACTGGTTTAATAAGAAGCTTCCCTAGATTTGATGGAGGAAGCACTTCCTGTGCAAGATGAGAGCTTCTTGCAATCACTGTGCTGTTTCCTGTAATTGTAGTCTTACTTGAAAACAGAGACATGTAAGGATCTACCTTCTCAACCTACTTCCCACCCAGCAATTTGAGAGAAAACACTGGGTTTGACAAAGCAAAAATCCCCCACATTAAAACCTTTTGGACAATGAAAGAAAGCTAAACTTCATAGGTTATTAATATGCCTAGAACTTATTTTCTGCCCAAACCCTATGTCTATGAAGATGGGAAGAGGGGAGAGGGATGGCAAGGGTGAGAACAGAAGCTCAATAGCTGCAGAATTCATGGAACCTGAAGTCAGGAGATCAGGAAAACCAGGGCTTCTAGGCCTGGACCACACATGCAGATTAGGAGAAAAATCCTCACATTCTTTTTCTCATTGATGAAATAAAATTCATATCTTATGGCAAGACAAGAAAAATTTAACATAAATTTCTTTTGCCTGTTTGGGCCTCCTTCCTTCCCTTTAGTGTGTATTGTGGACCTGCATTAACCAGATGTCCATAGGAAATAATATTCCTTCGTGACCTTGTAAAGAGTTAGCATGACCCACTACTTGCTTTGTTAATGTAGATCTGGATTATGTAAACTGTTGGTAGTCACTTGACATATAACTCTTTGTCTCAAAATATATGTAATTGTGCTTTGAGATCCAATAAGCAGAAGTCTCCTCAGAGATTTCTAGAAGACTATCTCCCATGTATAATCCTCAGTTTGGCTCAAATAAAATTTTCCATTTCTTAGACTGACTATTGATTTTTTTTGTCAATGTTATATTGGCCTCAGAAAATTTTCAGACAGCCCCTATGCTCAAGAATTGGTTCAGTAATGCTGATTTCTGTGAAATGAAAAGAAAAAAATGCTAGTAAATCTTATGGAGTAGATATTTAAACTTGTAGGTAATTATCTAAATAATTGGTGGAGGCTGTGGTAATTATGGGTTAACCTCCAGTAATTCAATTTTTTGGGCATATAGATACAAGAAACTAGGGCTTCTCAGGTGGTTCAGTGGTAAAGAATCCACCTGCCAATGCAGGAGACACATTTGAACCCGGGTTCAAACCCTGGGGTGGGAAGATCCCTTGCAGGAGGAAATGGCTACCCCCTCCCAGTATTCTTGCCTGGAAAATTCCATGGACAGAGGAGCCTGGTGGGCTACAGTTGTGAGGTTGCAAAGACTTGGACACAACTAAGAGGCTGAACACAAACACACACACATGTAAGAAACTACTAAAATATAACATTTTATATTCCTATGTAATATGTAAAATCTTTTGCTTCCCATGGCTCCAATTGCTTCCCCCTCCCACCACGAATGTCACTTCTAAGTTATGCATGGTCAGCACTACCCCCACTGGAAATGAAAGTACTGCATTTAAAGTGCTATATTAGCCAGGACATGGAAACAACCTAGATGTCCATCAGCAGATGAATGGATAAGAAAGCTGTGGTATATATACACAATGGAGTATTACTCAGCCATCAAAAAGAAATCATTTGAATCTGTTCTAATGAGATGGATGAAACTGGAACCTAGTATACAAAGTGAAGTAAGCCAGAAAGAAAAACACCACTACAGTATACTGACACATATATATGGAATTTAAAAAGATGGCAATGATGACCCTGTATGTGAGACAGCAAAAGAGACACAGATGTATAGAACGGACATTTGGACTCTGTGGGAGAGGGAGAGGGTGGGATGATTTGGGAGAATGGCATTGAAGCATGTATACTATTATGTAAGAATGAAGCACCAGCCTATGTTCGATACAGGATACAGGATGCTAGGGGCTGGTACACGGGGATGATCCAGAGAGAGGAAATGGGGTGGGATGTGGGAGGGGGATTCAGGATTGGGATCTCATATACACCCATGGTGGATTCATGTCAATGTATGGCAAAACCAATACGGTATTGTAAAGTAAAATAAAGTAAAAATTAAAAAATAAATAAATAAAGTGCTATATTTCAGAGCAAACAGCAAGAAAGTACTAGGCTCTTTCCTAAGGAGAGGTATTTGGGGGTCTTTATCTTTCATCTGCAAAATGGAAAACTTTCTTCTTCTGAACACCTTCCACCTGGGAATTGCTGACCTGAGGACCAGTGAATTGAGCTGCTTGGTTGTCGTAATAAAACAGTTCCAGCAGAGGTCTATTGATATTGTAACAAGGACAGACCAGGATTACCTAAGTACTTTTACATACAAGTTGCTAGTCTGAACTCAACTTTGTAATAAAATACATGCTGAGAGTTTAGAGTGTGATTTTAAGAAATGCCTGAAAATCCTGTTGTTGTCATTTTTAGTTGCTCAGTCATGTCCAACTCTTTGAAACTGCATGGACTGCAGCCTGCCAGGCCCCTCTGTCCGTGAGATTTCCCAGGCAAGAATACTGGGGTGGGTTGCCATTTCCTTCTCCAGGACATCTTCCCGACTTAGGGATCAAACCCCATCCTGCATTGCAGGTGGATTCTTCACCACTGAGCCACCTGGAAAATCCAAATAATCCTATACATGACTAATCAAAGAAAAAGTTTGCTTGTCTAGTCTTACATTCAAGAATGAAGATAATTATTTTAATTAATATGTATTTTTTCATTCTGTCCACAAACAATATTGTGATACATAAATTATCCTCAACCATGGTTTTAAATTTTTTTTTTATTTTTTATTTTTAAATTTTATTTTATTATTTTATACCTATATACACTTATGAGACTTATGAGAAAGCTGAAAGCAAATAGCATGAAGAATCCCCATATACCCTTCACTCAGCTTCTACAAATGGTAACATCTTATTTAACCACTGTACCATTTCCAAAACAGGAAATTGACAAAGTTCTATTAAGTAATCTGCAGACCTAATTCAAATTTTGTCCTGTTCTACTACTTTTTCTGCTCAGGATCCAATCCCAGACTTTAGATTGAATTTAGTTTTCATGCATTATTTTTTTTTATTTTTTATTTTTAAATTTTATTTTATTATTTTATACCTATATACACTTATGAGACTTATGAGAAAGCTGAAAGCAAATAGCATGAAGAATCCCCATATACCCTTCACTCAGCTTCTACAAATGGTAACATCTTATTTAACCACTGTACCATTTCCAAAACAGGAAATTGACAAAGTTCTATTAAGTAATCTGCAGACCTAATTCAAATTTTGTCCTGTTCTACTACTTTTTCTGCTCAGGATCCAATCCCAGACTTTAGATTGAATTTAGTTTTCATGCATTGTTAGTCTTTACTCTGGGCCAATCCAGTTTTTCTTTGCCTTTCATGACAGTGAAACAGTGTCTCTCTTTGACTCTTAGAAGAGTATTGGCCAATTCTTTTGTGAAATGTTGCTCATTTAGGTTTGTCTGATATTTCCTCATAACTACAAGCTGTATATTGTCACCTCGCTTATTTAACTTATATGCAGAGTACATCATGAGAAACGCTGGGCTGGAGGAAGCACAAGCTGGAATCAAGATTGCCGAAAGAAATATCAATAACCTCAGATATGCAGATGACACCACCCTTATGGCAGAAAGTGAAGAGGAGCTAAAAAGCCTCTTGATGAAAGTGAAAGAGGAGAGTGAAAAAGTTGGCTTAAATTCCGGGAGTTGGTGATGGACAGGGAGGCCTGGCATGCTGCAAATCATGGAGTCGCAAAGAGTCAGACATGACTGAGCAACTG
Source organism: Cephalophus harveyi (assembly GCA_006410635.1). Lineage (NCBI taxonomy): Eukaryota > Metazoa > Chordata > Mammalia > Artiodactyla > Bovidae > Cephalophus > Cephalophus harveyi. The sequence goes on along the minus strand of SJYT01079406.1, from coordinate 115,008 downwards.
AACTGAACTGAACATTAAGATTGTGCATTTTTGGTAAGACTATCACAGAAGCGACAGTGTGCCCTGCTCAGCATGTTCTGTTGGGAGGAAGGAAGTTGATGTGTTCCATCACTGGTGATACTAACCTTGACCACTTAGTTACAGTTCTTCCCTTTGAAATTAGTTAACATCTAAGAGAGGTTACTTTGAAACCAGATTAATATTCTGCCTTCCAGCATACTTTTGACCACTCATTTTAGCACTCATTAATTATCTTTGCCTGAAATAATTATTACTGTTGTGTTTGCCAAATGCTGACTTTCGACTGTTATCATTCCTTCTACATATTAATTGGAATAATATTGTAAGAAATAGTTTATTTATTAATTTACTTTTACAATTATCTATGTGGCTTAACTCTCTAGAGGCCATCAGTTAGGAATTGTGAATGAGAATTAGTGTGACAACCTCCACCCCTACCCCTAAGAAGAATTGTTTCCTTTTGTGGTTTTTTTTTTTTTTTTGTTGGGGCTGATCTGGAAAAGAACTTATGTGGTTTTATAGAGAGGACAATAGAGATTTCTCTCTCATTGTGCATCTGTTTTTACCCATGGATCTGCACTGGGGCTGAACATCTTTCCAAGAAAAAGATCTTGAACTCTGTGAAGGCATATACAACCTGTGTGATGGACATAGGGAGTCAGAGTTTTGCAAAGAACAGTGTGGGGCATGAGAACAACGGGAGCTCCTTATAAGAGGAAACGAAGCCTGATCTGGTAAGTCAGACCCAAACAGAACACTAGCTTCAGAGGAGGTGTAGATTGAGACCACTGAGGTAGAACTTACCTCTGATGTAGAGCACAGACCTCTGGCAGAGTATGACCCTTGGTAAAAGTTGCTTACTGTGTTAATGAAAAGAACTGTGTGTGAGAGAGGGATACATTAGGAATTTGGGATTAAAACATACGTACTATTATATATAAACTAGATAACCAACAAGGACTACTGTATACCACAGAGAACCACACTCATTATCCTGTAATAACCTATAATGGAAAAGAATCTAAAAAAGAATATATATATGAAACTGAATCACTTTTCTGTGCACTTGAAACTAGCACAACATTGTAAATCAGCTATATTTTAATTTGGCTCTCAACGTTTGCATCTCTATTCCTGCCCTGCAAATAGGTTCATCTGTACCATTTTTTCTAGATTTCTAATGAAAGTGAAAGTCACTCAGTTGTGTCTGACTCATTGTGACTCCATGGACTATACAGTCCATGGAATTCTCTAGGCCAGAATACTGCAGTAGGTAGCTGTTCCTTTCTCCACGGGATCTTCCCAACCCAGGGACTGAACCCAGGTCTCCCACATTGCAGGCGGATTTTTTACCAGCTGAGCCACAAGGGAAGCCCAAGAATACCGAAGTAGGTAGCCTCTCCCTTCTCCAGGGGATCTTCCCAACCCAGGAATCGAACCAGGGTCTCCTGCATTGCAGGCAGATTCTTTACCAATTGCGCTATGAGGGAAGCCCCATATATCTGCATTAATAGTGATATTTTTTTCTTCCTGACTTCACTCTGTATGATAGATTCTAGGTCCATCCACATCACTACAAATGACCCAGTTTTGTTCCTTGTTATATATACACCCTACTGTGTGTGTGTATATATATATATATATATACATATATATACCTATATATATCTCTCATGTCTTCTTTATCCATTCTTCTGTTGATGGACTCGAGTTGCTTCCAAGCCTGGCTATTGTAAATTGTGCTGCAGTGAACACTGCACTACATGTGTCTTTCTGAATTATGGGGTTTTAACATGGCTCCGAGCTTGACAGGAAGGAATGGGTAGGTGTTGAAAGTTCATAATCTGTTTCCACCCAGACACTTGAGTTACTAATCATTTTCCTGTCTCAACCTGTTTTAATGTTAGGATTTCTTTTGCTTCAGTTGTCAAGTTCTCTTACCAAACAGAACTCATTGTTCACAGATCAGTGAAGAACTATTCTCTGCTTGTAACCTTGGAAATGTGGGGAGGGAGTATTTTGAAAATGATACAACAGAGTGTGAAAGAGTTATGAAACAAGAAAGGGAGCTTTAGAGAGAACACCACAGTCATCTGACTGAGAATTAATAAAAGCTACATGTAGAGAGATGCTTTCATTATTTTTCTTTTTTGGTTTTCATGCTTTTGATTTTTCCAACTCAGCCACAGAAAGTGTTTGTGGACATGAAAACATATTGGCTAGATTTCATCTAAGACTTTCAGCTTTTAGAAAACAAGCAACAACCCCAGATTTTGTCATAGCACCTCAAAGCCTAGCACTTGGCTCCTTTCTTCACTGAAAAAATTCTAAATATATATACACACACGTATGCATGTTTGGTTGGTTGGATGGATAGACAGACAGACATATAAAGACATAGAATATGAACTGCTCAGGATCCTATTTAGGTCATAGGTCAGTGCCTTCACTTTACAGATTAGAAGGTGGAGGCTTAAAGAAGTCAAATGAGAAATAAAATGACCCAGTTGTAGTTCAAACCTGAATCTTCTAGTTGCAAGCTAAGGGCTTCCTCACTTGTGAAGCACTCCTTTTAAGAAGGGTTTTCTGGTGGAGTTAACAAATACTGCGATTTCTTAGTGGTTTCCGATGAGTCCCAATACCTGGTATTCCTTTGGCAGGCACATGGCAATAGAGTGATAGAGCAAGTTACTCTATTAGCTCTAGCAGCATGTGAAAAAAGGAGCAGATTTGAACATTCAGCCATTCATCCTTTTATTGAATACTTTCTCATGTAGGACTGTGTTTGGTTCTCTGAGGAATAAAAGAGGAATAAAATGAATGGTGTATAAAGATATTCAAAAGGCTATTTATATAGTAAAATCCCAGAGAGGGAGGTGGAGTGAGTGAGCTTAGACTATACACCAAAATGTTAACCCTGGTCCTTCCTAAGAGGGGAAATTAAAGGCTACTCTCACCCACTTTCTTCTTTTTTTTGTTAATCTTAAATGTTTATATTCTGCATAATAAACATGCATTGCTTTTGGAATAAGGGAAAAAGTTATGTTTAATGAAGAAAATTAGCCAAGACATGCTGTGTGAGTTCTTCAGAGAACCAAGTGGGGTGTGGTTGAAGTGTCCTTGGTGATCTCAAGCCTCCCCCAGAGCTCTGGCTTTTGGGAAACCCTGGTTGGGTGGGGCGAGGAGGGGATTGTGCCTGTATTCCGTTGGCCCTATCTTACCCTATCTACCACCTCTTGGGTGTGTTCAGTTGCTTCAGTTGTGTCCTACTCTTTGTGATCCCATGGACTGTAGCCTGCCAGGCTCCTCTGTCCATGGGATTTTCCCAGCAAGAATATTGGAGTGGGTTGCCATTCCCTTCTCCAAGGGATCTTCCTGACTCAAGGATCACACCCGTATCTCTTGCATCTTCTGCACTGGCAGGTGGGTTCTTCACTGCTGAGCCACCAGGGAAGCCCACCTCTTGGGCAGTGACTACTTTGCATTAATTCTCATGGCCATATTACTCTCTTGATTGCTATGCTTGTACATGCTAAATAAGGGACAAACTGCTATCAATGGCATAATATGGAACAATAGAGACACATTCTTTGGTTACCTAAAATAAATAAATAATGAACGAATCAAAACCATTTAAATAATCTTTTTCCAACTTAGAAGTATAGATGAATTTTTTTGAGAGAGGTCAGCTGTGTTAAATCTCATATAAGCATTTCAGTTTAATGGGACAATTGTCTGTGTTTATAGGGAAAGACAAAGTGCTTGAAACAATGGGAAAGCTTTGAGCATGCTTTAGGCTATCTTGTTCTTTAACTTTCAAATTATATTGTTATTGGAAATAACCTGAACCAAGTGAAAGTCTTTTTATTTGAAGAAGATAAAACTGGTGTATGTTTTGCTGTCTTTGGTTGCTGCTGCTGCTGCTAAGTCGCTTCAGTCATGTCCGACTCTGTGCGACCCCATAGATGGCAGCCCACCAGGCTCCGCCGTCCCTGGGATTCTCCAGGCAAGAACACTGGAGTGGGTTACCATTTCCTTCTCCAATGCATGAAAGTGAAAAGTGAAAGTGAAGTCGCTTAGTTGTGTCCAACTCTTTGCGACCCCATGGACTGCAGCCCACCAGGCTCCTCCGTCCATGGGATTTTCCAGGCAAGAGTACTGGCGTGGGGTGCCATTGCCTTCTCCATGTCTTTGGTTACTGTAAATCATTTACTTACAGTGCCCTTGGTCTTCTCTAGTCTCTCCATTATATGAAATCAGCAGGAATAGCCAACAAGGGCTTGGGAACAGAGCTACATGGTATAGTTACTTTGTGTGTGCTAAGTCGCTTCAGTTGTGTCTGACTCTTTGTGACCCTGTGGACTGTAGCCCACCAGCCCCACTGTCCATGGGATCTCCAGGCAAGAATATTGGAGTGGGTTGCCATGCCCTTCTCCAGGGGATCTTTCCGACCCAGGGATTGAACCCATGTCTGTTATGTCTCTTGCATTGGCAGATAGGTTCTTTATCACTAGCACCACCTGGAAAGTTACCATACTATCTTCAGAATCACATGAGAGAAAAGAACTAGTTGCTTTTCCATCATTCTTCAGTTTACTGAACCTACCCTGTAAGGACAGTGTTAGATACTATGAATAAAAGAATTGATGATGTGCAAAAGTAGAAATGATGAAACAATTATTTTTCCTTTAGGTTCCATATATTTCTGTGGAGTTAGTTTTGCTTTTGCCCTCTGAAAGGTCTCATTTATCTCAAATGTTTACTGAGTGCTAAGATAGGATTCTGAAACAATTGGATCGGTAGACTATTTTCCTTATTCCTCTCATCCCTCCTGCACACAGCTTATATTGTAATCAAGATAACAATCTATTTTATAAAGTTCCTTCCAGTTCTAATTGATTTGATGCCAGTATTTGAGCCACTGCACTGACTTGAAGCAAGATGTCTATGTATTTTTTAAAAACTATAAATTTATTTATTTTAATTGGAGGTTAATTATTTACAGTATTGTATTGGTTTTGCCATACATCAACATGAATCCACCATGGGTGTACACGTGTTCCCCATCCTGAACCCCCCTTCCTCCTCCCTCCCCGTACCATCCCTCTGGGTTGTCCCAGTGCACCAGCCCCAAGCATCCAGTAATCATGCATCAAACCTGGACTGGTGATTCGTTTCATATATGATATTATACATGCTTCAATGCCATTCTCCTAAATCATCCCACCCTCTCCCTCTCCCATAGAGTCCAAAAGACTGTTCTATACATCTGTCTCTTGCTGTCTCGCATACAGAGTTATCATTACTATCTTTCTAACTTCCATATATATGCGTTAGTATACTGTATTGGTGTTTTTCTTTCTGGCTTACTTCACTCTGTATAATAGGCTCCAGTTTCATCCACCTCATTAGAACTCATTCAAATGTTTCTTTTTAATGGCTGAGTAATACTCCATTGTGTATATGTCTATATTTTGTAGCCATATGATTCAGTAAATTCCATTGATGGTTTAAACCAATTTGAGTTTGATTTTCTAATTTTGTGTGTGTGTGTGTGAGTCAGGGTCCTAGTAGGACACAAATGGCACACTTAAGATAATGGAAGGGAGTTTAATGAAGGACCATTTACACAGATGTGAATGGAGTTAAGGGAAACCAATGAGAACTAGCCATAGCAGAACAGCTTTTCATCCCTGAGCCTGAAATGACAAGAGGAGGAGCTGGTTTTCCAGAATCCAGAACTTGGGAAGGGTGGTAGCTGTTGTTCCTTGAATGGGCTGCCTGGAAGGAGCTGTGGCCTTCATGAGGAAAGCAGTCTTGCAGAAAAGGAACTCAAGGATTAAATAAATACTATATTCCTACTCCCAGTGGAGAATGTTCATCATCCTATAACTCTATCACAATTTTAATGAAGTACTTTGGAATACTAGAGACAGTTCATAAACAAAAGAATGATCCTTATGATCATCACAACACATCAATCTTGTTTGCTGAGCATTTATTGTCGTGGGTACTTTGAAATGTGCAAGAAATTTAGAATCCGTAGTTGCTGCTTTCAAGAGGCTAATACCCAAAAGAGTAAGATAATCAAAATGAAAAACAAAATTAAGGAGCTAAAATATACATACAAATCCAGGCTTTCAGGATGAGCCAATTAGTGTATCCAGCTCATAGGTATTGGGCACAGGAGCCAAAGGAATCAGTGAGACTGACCGACTCCCAGTCACTCCTATTAGAAGAAACAAGTCTTACTTTCTATCCTTTGATTTGATAATATTAGGTCTTGACTGCTACAAGCATTTTACTACCAGGAGAAGAGGCCCTGGAACCACTTCTATAGAACCTAACAGTGGAATTAAAGGAAGGCAGCTCAAAGAGAAACTGGTTACTTGGTGACATCATTTGAACCATTGCATAAACCTTGCCTGAAGTCAGAATTCTAGACTTTCTAGTTACAGGATCCAACAAGTCCTTCTTGTAGGTTAAGCCAGTTTGGATTGGGTTTTCTGCCATTTGCATCGTGGAGTATCCAATTGCAACTCCAACTGTAATTGAAGTTTTGAAAATATCAGGGAACTGTTTTCCACTGTTATTTATTAAATAATGCCAATGCTTTTCATAAACACTTGTAATACCTGTTTTGAAAGTGAAAAAAAAAAACTGCAATAAAGTTCTGTTATCAAGGCAAAACATAGCATGGCATGTGACGTAACTCCTACAAATACTGTGCTTCTTTCACAGAACTGGTTGAATTAGTCCCCCAGATGTCAAGAAAACAAGTTGACGGTTCAGCACATTATCTTCTTGGCCCATATGGAAAGCACCAAAATTTCTAGCTTCCACAGAACCCTTTGCAGTGTTCAAGGAGCAGCTGAATGGCATTTTCTAGTCTGTGATTCAAGTGGCCCAGTCTACCTTAAGAGGGAAACATCCTTTTTGAAGTGATATTGGCTATTCTCTATATAGGAATGTAATCGTAAAAGAAAAGTCCAGAAATTTGCTATTTCTCCTACCCCCCAAAAGTCACAGAATGGCACCTGAGATTGCTGAATAAATTTTAGACAACAAAACCCCCAAGAATGTTGAGAGAAGACTAACAGAAAATGGGTTCTGAAGGTGATATAGACTGCATACTTGTGTTCTTTCACAATTCATACTGAATCATAACCCTAAGTGTGATGGTATGAGAAAGTAGGTAGGGCCTTTGGGAGGTGGTGAAGTCATGAAGGTCAAGCCCTCAAGAATGGCATTAATGCCCTTCTAAGAAGGGACATAAGAATTTGCTCCAACTTTCTGAGTTCTGCCATTTGAGGATACAGTAAGCAATCAGTCTACAACCTGGAAGAGGACACTCACTAGTACTTGAGATTGCTGGCACCCTGATCTAAGATTTCCAGTTTCCAGAACTATGAGAAATACATTTCTGTTGTTTACAAATCACCTAGTCTATACTATTTTATTATAGTGGCCAGAACTAAGACAAAAGTAAACTTGTTTACAGTAACAAAGTATTTGAGATTCTTGTTTTCATTTTATTTGATAAGAGTAACTTCTTAACAAAATGAAAAAAATACTGATTGAATTCAATTAAACAATCAGCTAGGCTTCAGCAGTATGTGAACCGAGAACTTCCAGATGCACAAGCTGGATTTAGAAAGGGCAAAGGAACCAAAGATCAAATTGCCAACATCTGTTGGATCATAGAAAAAGCAAGAGAATTCCAGAAAAACATCTATTTCTGCTTTATTGACTATGCTAAAGCCTTTGACTGTGTAGAACACAACAAACTGGAAAATTCTTAGAGATGGGAATATCACACAGCCTTACCCACCTCCTGTGAAACCTGTACGCAGGTCAAGAAGCAACAGTTAGAATCAGACATGAAACAATGGACTGGTTCAAATTGGAAAGGAGTATCCCAAGGCTGCATAGTGTCATTCTGCTTATTTAACTTATATGCAGAGTACCTCATCAGAAATTCCAGGCTGGATGAAGCACAAACTGGAATCAAGATTGCCAGGAGAAATATCAATAACCTCAGATATGCAGATGACACCACCTTTGTGGCAGAATGTGAAGAGGAACTAAAGAGGCTCTTGATGAATGTGAAAGAGGAGAGTGAAAAAGCTGGCTTAAAACTCAACATTCAAAAAACAAGGAAAAAGGTATCCAGTCCCATCACTACATGGCAAATAGATGGGAAACAATGGAAACAGTGACAGACTTTATTTTCTTGGGTTCTAAAATCACTGCGAATGGTGACTGCAGCCATGAAATTAAAAGGTGCTTGCTCCTTGGAAGAAAAGCAATGACAAATCTAGATAGCATATTAAAAGGCAGGGACATTACTTAGCCTACAAAAGGTCGATAGAGTCAAAGCTATGGTCTTTCCAGTAGTTATGTACGGATGTGAGAGCTGGACAATAAAAAAGGCTTAGCGCTGAAGAATTGAGGCTTTTGAACTGTGGTGCTGGAAAACTCTTGAGAGTCCCTTGGACTGCAAGGAGATCAAATCAATCAATCCTAAAGGAAATCAAGCTTGAATACTCATTGGAAGGTCTGATGTGGAAGATGAAACTCCAATACTTTGGCCACCTGATGCAAAGAACTGACTCATTAGAAAAGACCCTGATGCTGGGAAAGATTGAAGGCAGGAGAAGAAGGGGATGACAGAGGATGAGATGGTTGGATGGCATCACCAACTGAATGGACCTAAATTTGATTAAACTCCAGGTGTTGGCAATGGTTAGGGAGGCCTGGCATGCTGCAGTCCATGGGGTCACAAAGAGTTGGACATGACTGAGGAACTGAACAACAAACAATCAGTAAACTTTTTGTCATTCTAGCTAGCAAAATAAAATCACTCCTTAGGGAGTGAGCCAAAGAGGTGATGGTGGTGAAATACATTAGAAATGTCGTTTAAAAAAATATGCAGCAGTTTCCCTGGTGGTCAGAATCCACCTGCCAATGTAGGAGACATGGGTACGGTCTGGATGGGTAAGATCCCACATGCCAAGGAGCAACTAAGCCTGTGCACCACAACTATTGAGCCTGTACTCTAGAGTCTGTGCTCTATAAGAAGAGAAGCCACAGCAGTGAGAAGTCCGTGCACTGACACCAAGAGTAGCCCCCACTCACCACAAGAGGAAAGCCCATGCAGCCACAAAGACCCAGGAGAGCCCAAAATAAATACATAAAAATTTAAAAATATATACACAGCCTAAAAGCACTCATATTTTTCCAAAATGGCACCCAATGATTTTTAAGAGAACTATTATCTTTCCTGGGGAGATTAGCTTTTCACTGCACAATGACATCTCAAGATTCTTAGCAGATACATGAAAGACCTTGCACCTCGAGTTGTTGGCTTATATGAAGACAGATTCATTTTGCAAAGGTCAAGATGGAAAAGTACTGTAAATGGATCATAACTCTCCATAAAACAGACATTTCATATATTTGTAAGAAAATAGCAATGCATTTGTTTACCATAATGAGGTATGATATTTGCTTGAAGTATTTTCTTAGTATTATTAGGAAGAACAAAATATTTCATAAATTTAAAATAGCAAATATCTATTTTTTCATATTCTATTTTAAAATACTGGAATCCATACATATTGTATAAGATAATTATTTGGTAAACTTATTTCAAAAAAACTTTTATTGTGAAAAATTTCAAACATATACAAAGGAACTGTGAATAGTATGTGTATGTGTGTGTGAATAGTATGTGTATGTATGTGTGAATAGTATGTGTGTGTGTGTGTGAATAGTATGTGTGTGTGTGTGTGAATAGTATGTGTGTGTGTGTGTGAATAGTATGTGTGTGTATGTTAGTCATGTTTAGTTGTGTCCGACTCTTTGCAACTCCATGAACTGTACCCTCCAGGCTCTTCTGTCCATGGAATTTTCCAGGCAAGAATACTGGAATGGGCTGCCATTTCCTTCTGCAAGTGAATAGTATAGTGAGCCTTAGTACTCACATATACTCATAAGCCAGCTTCAACAATGGTCAACTCACAGCCAGACTTGTTTCATTATACTCCCACTGCCTTCCAAGCCATTTTTTCTCAACAGATTCTTTGAAGCAAATTCATGGGCCTCTTATGTTCCTATGGTTCTTGCTGGGTGGATGAAGATGGCAAGGTCCTGACTTCTTTTACTAGGTCCATTTCTCAAAGTTGGTTATGTACTCAGAAACCTTAAGAAATGAGGTAACATCTCCTCCCCACCCCTCCACATACCACTTCAGCCCTGGACAAGGAGTAGGTTTTTGCTTTTGCTCTTACTGCCTGCTATAAAACTAGTGAGTTTCCCAAGATCAGCTTTCCACAGCTGTGAAGCCACTCAGTGCCTGTGCAGGCATCCCCTGGACCCATCTGTGCTCCCCCAGTGGCACCCGAGAGCAAGATGCTGATGCTTGTGTTGGTTATTGTGTCATGAGTAATAAAGACCTTTGTCTCTGACCCAAGGCCTTGAGTGTTCTCTCAGGCTTCACAAAATAATAAACGGAGATTGTAGTTCAGGTAAAATGAATCTCAGATCCAACATGTATCATTTTATCTGTACATATTTTAGTATACAGCTCTAAGATATAAGGACTCAAAAAAAAAAAAAAAGGTAAGACGACTAAATTCTACAGATCTGCTACATTACATTGTTCCTTAAGAATACTGTATTGTTCACTTCAAAATTTGTTAAGAGGAAAGATTTCATATTAAATGTTCTTACCACAATAGAAAAATCTCTATTATTGCATATAAAAAGCAGACAATAATTCTTTAATAGCATTGAATATTCCCAATCATGTTCAAATTCCCCCACTTATTTCTCTCTTTTTTAGTGTATTCAATAGGCATACACATAATTGTATTGAGTTATATGAACTTTAAAAATTTATTAGATAAATATATATATAGCATAAAATTTGTACAGTTTTTTAAAGTGTGCAGTTCAGGGGCATTAATGAGTCACCACCATGTACCACCATCACCACCTGTTTCTAAAACATCTATATTCTCAGTGATTTGAATCCTTAGTATCTTTTTTTTAATTTTTATTTATTTATTTTTTAAATTTTATTTTTACTTTATTTTCCTTTATAATACCATATTGGTTTTGCCATACATTGACATGAATCCACCACGGGTGTATATGAGCTCCCAATCCTGAATCCCCCTCCCACCGCCCACCCCATATCCTCTCTCTGGATCATCCCTAGTATCTTTTAATCTATTGGTTTTCCTTTCCCGTTGTGTTTTTCCTTGAAATTTATTTGTTGAATAAAATTAGGTTATTTATACTACACACTTTTCCAAAGTTTGGATTTTGCTGTTTTCATAACTGTTTCATAAGCTTCCATGAAGAGGTATATAATATCTCTTTCCCTTTTTGTGGTGTTAAAAGTCATTTGTAAACTTCCCTGGTAGCACAGTGGATAAGCATTGGCCTGCCAGTGCAGGAGACACAGGTTTGATCCCTGGTCCAGGAAGATGCCACATGGCGTGGAGCAACTAAGCCCGTGCACCACAACTACTGAGCCCATGCCCTAGAGCCCAGGAGCCACAGCTACTGAGCCCACAAGAGGCAAGTACTGCAGCCCCAAGCCTGGAGCCTGTGCTCCACAAGAGAAGCCACCGCAATGAGAAGCCTGCACATCACAACAAAGAGTGGCCTCTGCTTACTGGAACTAAGGAAAGCCCTCTCACAGAAACGAACACCAGCTCAGTCAAATAAATAAAAGAATAAATAAAGTAGCACTCTAAAAAAGAGGTCATTTATGACCATCGTTTAGATCCCTTAGTTTTTAGGTGTGCAAAACGGTGATACTTAAATTCTATCACTGCTTTTTAATGGTGTAATACATCCAGAGAGGAGCAATTGCATAGTATTCCATTGTATGGCTATATATTGCACCTGTCTAAACAGACTGTTCTGTAAGTCAGAAGATCCTATTTAGTAAACACATTTTTATTGTGACTGGTTTTCAAACACGAGAGAGAATTTTGTTGTTTTTGCTGTTCTTTGTTTTATTCTCACGAAACGTACAGAGCATACTCAAGACTAAAGTTGCATTTGCAGAAAAGTTAAAAACTACTTCTACATGATAATATGAGTAAAATTTTCACCCTTCAAAATAATTTTTATCACTAACGTGGGTCTTTTCTTAAAAAGTACCCTAGAGTCATGAATCCGGAAAGAAACAATCTTAATATGGACAAGCAATTTCAGTCTCCTTTTCTTCCAAAGAAGAGTGTTGAGAGCTGGGTAGAGCCTCTTTTACATGTTTCTTTTTTTATGCATGGTTCTAAAATTAAGCACAGTGCTTTTTTTGGTGATAGTACATGCCAGGATGGCATATCAGAACATTTTCATTAGATCAACACTGATACACATCTGTTCAAGTGAATCATTTGCCAACTCAACTGACTCATGTAGCAGGGATAAGAAATTCAATAACTATCATATGGATTGAATCACATGATCCCTATCCCTTTGCCACTTAAAGTATCAATTAAGCTTTTATTTTATCCCTTACCATAACACCTGTTAACTCACATTTGGTATTTGCTGAAACTTCTACATGCTGGGAATTACAGTAGATGAAAGGTCACATGACAAAATAGTTCTTAAAATTTTGAAATTTGCAAGAATTATTTCTTTCTCTGAGTCTCTCTCTCCACTCAAAGGGAACAACAGTCCCTTTTTGGTCCACATGCATATTTGATAGTATAGTATAATTTTATGTCAAAAACCCTGTTGTCTTCATGTTAAAAATGAAAGAAAGCAAAGATCAACTAAATTAGCATGACCTGTGGGAAAATGAATTCAAAAGCCTACCTTCTAAATCAAAAAGTGAATGTGGGAATCCTGCTATATATTGTTATCAGTGCAACTTAAATTTGTTTGTTTTAGGAAAATATTGCTATGAAACAAATGATTCCATTGATGGCTGGAAACACATACTTATCACCCCCACAGTTTCTGTGGGCCAGGAATCTAGGCTTAGCTGGGGGGCTCTGGCTCAGGGTCATCCATGAGACTGTCATCAAACTGTGGGCAGGAGCTGGATAGTCATCTCAGGCTTGACATAGGAAAGAGCCACCTTCAAGTTCCGGCTGTTTTGCATGCCTCAGAAGATCCATTTCCAAGTTCAGTCACACTGGCCTCTCCACAGACAGCCTGGAGACATGGAGAAGATGGTTGCCTCCAGAGTGAGCAATCCAGAGAGCAAGAGAGAGTACCTGAGACAGAGGCCACAGACACCCCTTCACATCTTCCATATTCTACCCCTTAGAAAGGATTCCTATGTGCAGACCAAAGGGGAGGTGATCACACAAATTATGAACACCAGGAAACAGGGCTCAGGGGTGGCCGCCTTAGAGGCTGCCTACTTCAGTTTGTTTATTTTAAATATAAATTCTAAAAACAGAAACTACATTCTCATAGTTAAAAATTTTAAATATACCAGAGGGTATGTAGTAAGAAGTCTCCCTCACCTCCCTGACACTCAGTCCCCTCATTGAGCAAACACTTATCAGTTTCCTGCGGCTCTTCTCACAGGCTTTCTGTTAAACGTGAAACTGCAAGAGTGGGGCTCCACGGGGATGAACAGAAGCCGCTGTCGCCGCCTCCCCTCCATCTTGCCAATTGAGTCCTGCTTTGCGGAGATAACTCTTCCCCCACCTCCTGGGTGCTCTGTGAGGTGGTTACTATGCCTTTTCCTCTCCCTATTAGATAATAAGCAGTCCTCCAGATATTTTTAGTCATAACATGGTTTCGTATCCGAAGGAAATGTTGAATAGCAGTTGAACTGACTAAAGTTAAAGCTTCTGCCCTGCCCTCTCTCTGGCCTCCTTCAGGCTGGATGCCTGCAGTGAGGAAAGGTGGGAGTCTGTGGTCAGCTTCTCTGTTTCTCTATTTTGTACTTCTGCACCTGCTCCTCTGGCTTCTTCTGGGTCCATTGGGTTGCCTTTGTCTCTCTCTGGGTTCAGTTCAGTTCAGTCGCTCAGCCGTGTCTGACTCTTTGCGACCCCATGAACCACAGCACACCTGGCCTCCCTGTTCATCACCATCTCCCGGAGTTCACTCAGACTCACGTCCATCGAGTCCGTGATGCCATCCAGCCATCTCATCCTCGGTCGTCCCCTTCTCCTCCTGCCCCCAATCCCTCCCAGCATCAGAGTCTTTTCCAATGAGTCAACTCTTCGCATGAGGTGGCCAAAGTACTGGAGTT
>SJYT01079406.1:41864-100663 GCA_006410635.1 Cephalophus harveyi | reverse complement strand
TGATCTCCTTCAGAATGGACTGGTTGGATCTCCTTGCAGTCCAAGGGACTCTCAAGAGTCTTCTCCAACACCACAGTTCAAAAGCATCAATTCTTCGGCGCTCAGCCTTCTTCACAGTCCAACTCTCACATCCATACATGACCACAGGAAAAACCATAGCCTTGACTAGACAGACCTTAGTCGGCAAAGTAATGTCTCTGCTTTTGAAAATACTATCTAGGTTGGACATAACTTTTCTTCCAAGGAGTAAGCATCTTCTAATTTCATGGCTGCAGTCACCATCTGCAGTGATTTTGGAGCCCCAAAAAATAAAGTCTGACACTGTTTCCCCATCTATTTCCCATGAAGTGATGGGACCAGATGCCATGATCTTCGTCTTCTGAATGTTGAGCTTTAGGCCAACTTTTTCGCTCTCCTCTTTCACTTTCATCAAGAGGCTTTTTAGCTCCTCTTCACTTTCTGCCATAAGGGTGGTGTCATCTGCATATCTGAGGTTATTGACATTAATTTTATTTGAACAAAAGGTTCTATGGCCAAGAATATTTAAGAGACTCTTTTAAACAGAAATCTTCACCCTAAGCCTTCTCAAACATTAAATGCTAATATACACTATAAGATCCCAAGAGAGACATTTCCTCAAAAACCTTATCATTAGGGCATTAAAAGATGATATATATGAAGAGTAACTAGGTCCATGGACTGTGTGTTAGTCACTCAGTCATATCTGACTCTGCAACCTCATGAACTGTAACCTTCCAGGATCATCTGTCCATGAAATTCTCCAGGCAAAAATACTGGAGTGAGTAGCCATTCCCTTCTCCTGGGGATCTTCCTGACCCAAGGACCCAATCAAGGTCTCCTGCACTGCAGGCAGATCCTTTTACCATCTGAGCCACCAGGGATAATTAATTTTCTATTGGAAAAAGAGATGATAAGAAGTTGGAAAAGGAAGAAGTAACAGGTAGAACAGAAATGTTATTTTGATGACAAAATAATATTTTTCTGTTTGGAGGACTTTCTGTGTTGTGTTTACAAAACTGTCTGAAGAAAGCAATAAAAAAATTTAAGCTTTTATTACTAATTTTAATATACACAAAATAATTACTTTAAATAATTCCTCAATATAATCTTGATTGTGGAAAGAGCTGAAAAAACATTCTAAATGAAACATTAACTTGCACTACTTTCTGTATATATGTTTGTGTATATTTTGTTTATATCTATTTTGTATGTTTGTGTGTGTTCATGTAGTTGTGAAATAAAAGGTAATATATATTCATATCTGTATATCAGCTAGATAAAGGAAGACATGTTTTCCTGATCCTGACATATCAACAATTTTGATAATTTCTTGAGATAGAAAATATTTGAATTTCACTAAGGATGTCAGTGTACCATAATGAAAATACCAATATTTTTTTGCATCAAGATATATGAAATTGTACCACAATTTAGTCCCCTCCAGGAAAGAAGATGTAAGCCATTTCATATTTAAATAGATGCAAAAAACAATGTGTTCTGGAGTGAATGTGAATAGACTGATTCTCAAATTGCTCATGAATTCAGACTCATTAATTGGCAATCACACTTTCATCTTGTACAGATGACCTAAATTTAGCTATGTCTTTTCCTTTTTTTCCCCAATTATAAGTCCACTTGGTCTCAAACTGAGGAGGAAGTAAGTCACTGGAATAGGGGATGTGTCAACCCACAAAGATTCCTCCTTCATCCATCTTTAAGGATAGTTGCAGGAGAAAGGCTGATATATCCTTTCTATACATGCAAATTATTAAATTAATCATTATATTAGTGAATTATTAAATAAGTTATTGAGTTCAGTTCAGTTCAGTCACTCAGTAGTCTCTGACTTTTTGTGATCGCATGAGCTGCAGCACGCCAGGCCTCTCTGTCCATCACCAGCTCCTGGAGTTTACCAAAACTCGTGTCCATTTGTTCCTCTGCCTTTTCTAAAGCCAGCTTGAACATCAGGGAGTTCACGGTTCACGTATTGCTGAAGCCTGGCTTGGAGGATTTTGAGCATTACTTTACTAGCATGTGAGATGAGTGCAATTGTGCGGTAGTTGGAGCATTCTTTTGCATTGCCTTTCTTTGGAATTGGAATGAAAACTGACCTTTTCCAGTCCTGGGGCCACTGCTGAGTTTTCCAAATTTGCTGGCAGATTGAGTGCAGCACAGCATCATCTTTCAGGATTTGAAACAGTTCAACTGGAATTCCATCACCTCCACTAGCTTTGTTCGTAGTGATGCTTTCTAAGGCCCACTTGACTTCACATTCCAAGATGTCTGGCTCTAGATTAATGATCACATCATCATGATTATCTGGGTCATGAAGATCTTCTCTGTACAGTTCTTCCGTGTATTCTTGCCACCTCCTCTTAATATCTTCTGCTTCTGTTAGGTCCAGACCATTTCTGTCCTTTATCGAGCCCATCCTTGCATGAAATGTTCCCTTGGTATCTGGGTTAGGGGCTGGGAAACCAGTAAAGGAGCCCTTTTTTTTTCAGAGTCAGTTCTTCTGGCTGTTGCACAGATTTCCTCCTGGAAACACTCAACTGTAGCTTTCTTGATGTTTCTAAAGTCTCTCCTTCATTTTGAAAGCAGCCTCCTGTCAGGGACTCTCACTGGAGAGTGTTGCTGCAGGACATGTTAACTATCCTACAAAACGTTTACACGTGTCTAGATTCTGACGCTTGCTATGAGGTAACTTGATAGATTTTAGTATTTCCTTTTAATTTTTAAATTTTTGTTGTTAAATTTTGTTGATTGAACACAAAGATGATGACCAGAAGCTTCACTCTAAGTAATAGGACTGAATTGTTGACTAATAGCTGGTAATTGAGTAGTGCTTTAGAGTTTGAGCACTTTCATATGTACGTTTCTGTCTTCTTTGCCACACATTTTTTAGTGGGTTAATTCTCAGCTGGAAAACTCTGACTTGCACGTCAAGTACAGTTGTATGTCAAGTACAAGCCTCTCTTCCATAGTTTTGGTGGTCACCAAAAATGATTTCATCATAGTCAGGCTTCTCTCATAGCTCAGATGGTAAAGAATCTGCCTGCAGTGCAGGAGACCCGGGTTCGATCCCTGGGTTGGGAAGATCCCCTAGAGAAGGAAATGGCAATCCATCCCAGTATTCCTGCTTGGAAAATCCCGTGGACAGAGGAGCTTGGTGGGCTGCAGTCCATGGGGTTGCAAAGAGTCGGGCACGACTGAGCGACTAACACATCAGCTACTTTGTGCTGAGGGCTTCCCAGGTGGGTGGTGCTAGTGGTAAAGAACCCACCCGCCAATGCAAGAGACATGAGATGTGGGTTCAATCCTTCGGTTGGGAAGATTCCCTGGAGGAGGGCATGGCAACTCATTCCAGTATTCCTGCCTGGAGAATCTCCATGGACCAAGGAGCCTGGTAGACTACAGTCCATAAGGTCACAAAGAGTTGAAAGTGACTTAATATGGATACATGCACACACTTTGAAGCTGAGGTCACTCCTTGAAGCCTGAGCAAGGACCCCTCTGGGACAGTTCAGGTGGACAGGCTTTCTCTCTCTCTCAGCCTCCATCTGGTCCTGGGAAACTCTTACACACCTTTCAGAATATCCTAGAGATTTTGAGAAACAATTAAGACTGTTCTTGCTCCAGGAGGGTTTTAATTTCTCATATTATCTCGTTCAGTTCCTTTAGGAACGATCATATCCTGGGAACAAGGAATGTCCAATGTATCACTCCAGGAGTTAAAATCCAAAAGAGGGTTTGTGTCTGTTGGTTGATCGAATGCTTGTTTCGTGTGGGTAGGAAGTGAAAGACTTTTCTTGTAGAACATACTTTCCACATGCTGAGATACCTTTGAAGACAAAATATAATAATTAAATCTATGAATCCGTTCAATAACTCAGCATATTCTTCAAAGACACAGGTAGCAGGGACGTTGAGGTAATTCCAGGCATAGGACATCTACACAATTGTGGGGGACACAATTCTAGGATGTGGCGGGCATTTTCTTCCAGAATTACAGTGTTTGAAATGTAAAACTGGGTATAGAGATGGTAGGAACTTACCAATTCCTGTTCTTGGTCCTGCTGAGGTTCATCAGCACACATGATTATTTCACTCAGCATTCCCCCAGCTTTTCCAGGGGTCCCACAAGAGTTCCCACAGACACCGGACTCCACCATCACCAGCACCCAGCCCATCCTCCTCTGGCTGGGGCTGAAATTGTTTAGAACCTCAGCACACAGCTGGCCTTCAGTGGGCTTTGTTTTGAGACATAAACAGGTGGCTCTGGGACTTAGTATGTGCTCAGTTGCTCAGTTGTGTCTGACTCTTTTGAGACCCCATGGACTGAAGCCAGCCAGACTCTTCTGTCCATGGGATTCTTTAGGCAAGAATATCGGAGTGGGCTGCCATTTCCTTCTCCAGGGGATCTTCCTGAACCAGGGATCAAACCCAAGTCTCCTGCATTTGCAGGCAGATAGTTTATCACTGAGTCACCAGGGAAGCCCTTGGGACTTGGTGCCCAGTACTGACCAGTGTGCTCGTGCACAAACCTGACCCTGAGGGGGACCCAGGAGATTTCTATATTGTTCACATTGCTGTAGCGCAAATACCAAGCTCCCTCCATTCTAATAATATCTGAGTTCTCAAATTCCAGGGTTTTCTTCTCCTACCCCTCTCCTTGTGTGCTCAGTCCAGGTCGATCTCCTAGGCTTCTGTTCTGAAGTGTGGGTTTCCTCCTTCTTAGCAGTTCTCGCTGTAATGGAATTTTGCCCTTGATTCCCATTTTGGAGATTGAGATGCACTCCTGCTTGCTCACCTTCTGGGACTTTCAGATGTTGCTCAGAACCTTTCACTTTTCCTGCTTCAGTTGGACCCCTGGGCAATCCCAATCCCAAGGACTCTGTAACTGTTCTATTTGGTTGAACATCTGGCATCAGTGGGATCTCCCCCTCCCTTTCCCCTTTCCCCACAGCTTCTGTGGTAGCCCTGCCTTGTTATGCTGGCAGATGGAGCCTGCGATGTAATAGCTCAGTTGGCCTGCATGGAGGCATTTACATATACCAGGAGCAGAAGAAATGACTACAGCCTCATGAAAATGATATAGAGGGATAATGTTAACAGCAAGTGAGGAGAAGATTAAGAATGACTTGGGGTTGGCCACACTATAAAGTCAAAAAAAAAAACAAACCCCAAAACAAAAACACAACCAAAGTGATAAATCAAAGCAAAGAAAATCTGATTTGAGGAAAAAGAACTGTGAAGTATTTTTGTAAGTATTCCAAGAGTTATAGTATCCTCACTAAACAAAAACAAATCATTTTAAAGTGAATATCACATTGTACCAATGTTAATTTCTTAGCTTTGACAAATGTGCCATGTTATGTAAGATGTTAACACTGGGAAAAACTAGGTGAACTCTCTGCACTCTATTCGCAACTTTTCTGTATCTAAAGTTATTCCAGAATAAGAAGTTGAAAAAAACACCATCAATGGAAACCTTGAAGCATTTCCATTGGAAGTCAAGAACTTCTTTACCCTAAAAAATTTAGATAAATAAAAGTGGTTTTTGAAGGACATTTTAGAAACTCAGTACCTGGTCTGAATATGTATTGTAAATATGTAGAGTGCTATATAAATTCTGAAAGAATTAGTTGAGGCTTCTTGGTTTCGATTTTAGGAAACTCGTTCTTTCAACAAATAATTATTGACGTATTATGGGTTTTGCATATTCTGAGATTATTCAGTCAACAAAACAGATAAAGATCTCTGTTCTAATTGAGCTTACATTCTAGTGGGGTCAGAGAGAAATTAAAAATAAATATAAAGGTAATAAATGAGTAAACTATATTGTGTGATTGAAGGTGATAGGTGCTATGGGGGAAAAGACAAGAGCAGAAAAAGGGATGGCAGGAGGATGTATGGGGCTGGGCTGTGTGCAATTTTAAGTAGTATGAACCACACAAACCTTTTTGAGATGGGACAGTGGAGCAGAGATGAAGGGAGCAAAGCATGAGGATGTCTGAGGGGTGGGGGAAGCACCACAGCCAGAGAGAGATGTGCTAAGGTGGAGCCTGCCTAGATGTTCAAACAGCATCCAGAGGTGAATCGCAAAAGCAGTAACTGATGGAGAGAGATGTCAAGATGAGGTCAAGAAGGCAACGTGATGACGGGTGGGGAGGAGCACAAATAATATATGACTTTGAAAGAGATGGGAAGCTACTGCAGATTTTGAGCCGAAGAGTGACGTGATCTGTCATGTATTAGAAGAATCATTCTTTACTGTTGTGTGAATAGGCTCTGGGTGGGCAGGGCCAGAGCAGGAAGAAGAGTTAGAAGGCTAATGCAGTGATCCAAAGAGAGACAGTGGTTCCTTAGACCAGAATGAAGCAGTGGAGGCAGTGATGAGAAGGGGTGCTATGGCTTATTTCAGCTCTTGCGACCGACTGTTAAACTTTTAAGAAGTTTGCCAGCTAATTGTTAAAAATACCATTATTACACATTTATTGGCTGCTCTGGGTCTTTGTGGCTGCTCTCCAGGTGTGGTGTACAGGCTTCTCATTGCGACGGGTTCTCTTACTGTGAAGCATGGGCTCCAGGCCCACAGGCTTCAATAGTTGCAGTGTAAGGGCTCAGAAGTTGTGGTTCCTGAGCTGTAGAGCACAAGCTCAATAGTGGTGGCCTAGTTGCTTCAGAGCATGTAGGATCCTCCAGGATCAGGGATTGATCCCATGTCTCATGCACTGACAGGTGAATTCTTTACCACTGAGCCACCAGGCAAACCCTAAAAATGCCATTATTAAAAACTAAATTATATAAAGTTACAATTAGATATATTATATAGAAAGCTAAAGTATTAACATTAAATAGGCTTCCCAGGTGGCTCAGTGGTAAAGAATCCGCCTGCAATGCAGGAGATGTGGGTTCAATCCCTAGGTAGAGAAGATTCCCTGGAGAAGGAAATGGCAACCCACTGCAGCAATATTGCCTGTGAAATCTCATGGATAGAGGATCCTGGCAGACTACATTATAGTCCATGGGGTCTCACCCAAAGACTCAGACATGATCGAGCAACTAAAGAACAAAAAAACATTAAATGCTCCAAACTTATCACTTAATTATTTTATCTACTTATTTTACTATAATTGCTTATTATCATCACTGCTTTTGAGGCTGTTTATACCTGTGCTATCCACATGGTGAAGGGAGTCTAAAATAGGGTGCTGTTGTGCATCTCTTCCCAATCCTGTATTCAGTTGCATTTGGAGTTTGTCAGCCATGCTGGGAGTGTTTTACACTACAGAAATTGACAAACACTGTGAATCAGGATTCCTTTTTAAAGAGAGCAGGTCGTTAAACACTGTCCGATACACCATTGCTTGGTGCCTTCCCAACTGAACCTAGGGATATGTACCACGCCCCGTCCAATGTTTTCAGGTTCCCTTATTCTATTATCTCCACACCCATAGAGGGCAAAAGTTTAGTAACGAGGTTAGACAGGTATTGTTAACATTACAACCAAAGAAAATAACATATTTCTCTTAAGCTTCATAACATGAATGCATGTTTAGTTATGAAAAATCACCCTACCTGTGATTGAATCTTCAGTGCTGGTCCCAACTTTAATCCCATAGCACTTCGAAGATGCTCCTCTGTGAGTAATGGCAAAGTTTCTCCATCAATTGCATGATCTTTAAATACCTTATTAAACATAAAAGATGTCAACTTTGTTTAAATGTCTTTTTTTTTTTAAATCTTGTTTTACGTATAGATTTTCAACTTTGGAGGAAACATTAGGACTGCTTGAGGATGACACAAAAATTGTAACATTTCTTATTTTCAGTTACTCTCTTTTCTGTGCTCCAATGGCCTGTTGTTTGTGTTCTTTAACAACCCTTGGAATACATTGCAATTCTATGAAAGTGAAGAGTATGAAAGTGTTAGTGACTCAGTTGTGTCTGACTCTTTGTGACCCCATGGACTGTAGTCCACCAGGCTCCTCTGTCCGTGGGATTTCCCAGGCAAGAATATGGGAGCGGGTTGTCATTTCCTTCTCCAGGGGGTCTTCCTGACCCAGAGATCGAACCTGGATCTCCTGCATTGCATGCAGATTCTTTACTGTCTAAACCACCCAATTCTCTCAATGTAGAACTCGATTTCAACATGGAATAGTTCTTATTTGAGAGCAGGCCCATGTTTTACTCACTGATGTATCTGTAATGCAGTGCCTGGTACAAAACAGATGTGCATTCCTCCTTGCTGGACAAATCAATGAATGAACAAACAGTCTGAGTGAAGGGATATGGGTAAAAACCATTTCAGGCCAATTTCAAACTCTCACATTTACAGACACGGTGCCTCTGTGCCCTGCCTTAGATGAGCAGTGAAGGGAGGGGAGGAAAACGCAAGTGAGAGCTGTTGATAACACCAGCAATTGCTGGGAGGGGAACCAACTTTAGTGAGGAAACAAGAGCAGGACTTGATCCTAAACACATTTGAGAAACACCTAGAAATAATTGTGCCACTCCTAGGGGTGGGGAAGGAAGCACTCACATCCTGTTGGTAAGAGATAATGAGTCAGTAAAGTTTGGGGTCTTCGAGTTTGGGGTCTTGGTACCCACAAGGGAACATTTGGGATTATAAAGTATGAAATGCATGTGATATTATTACAAGAGTAGTTATTATAAATCTCATTTTTATGACCGTGAATCACTTACTGATTAAAAATAGCGAGTTCAAACACATTCAGTCCGTCAGAAGTCAGCAATGTAACATTCGTTATACATGGGATTTCATGTTTCCGGCTATCAGAATTTTGTAACTCCACTGTACCAGTGGTTGATGTGGCACTTGATAAGTGGCACAGATAAATTTAAAAAGTGACTTACTTACAGTTAATGACTAGTAATAAAATAATAAGGTTATACTCCTTGAGTAGGAAAAAATAGAACAAAAACATTTTTAGCAGGTATGCAAAAGATAAAGTAAGTGACTTGAAGAATACAACTTGCCTCATAAGTAACTTGAGATTCTGCTTTCTCTAGAAGCCTCAGGTATAATGATGAAATTAGAATATATTGAGTACTTACAAGGTGCCAGACACTCATTAATACAATGGTCCTTGGAGAAAGTATTATACTATTCTCCTCACTTACAGATGAAAAAAATGAGACACCAAGGAGAGGCAACTTGTCCTAGGTCACATGTCCATAGAGTGGAAGAGCCAGGATTTGAACTTGTACTTTCATAAGCCATACTCTTAATTACTACTCTGGGACTTTTCCATTGGTCCCATGAAAAGAACAAAGGGAGAAAGAAAGAGGAAAGAAAAGAAAAGAAGAATTTAAAAATTAACAGCATTACACTGAAGGAAAATATCACAAAATAAGATCTGAAAACAATTATCTCTAACATCAATTAATTATGATGTAGTTAAATCATAATGTTCTTTTTTATTATGATGTAGTTAAATCATAATGTTCTTTTTTATTATTTTTCATTAATTTTTCATACAATATTGTTAATTAGTTGGTACATTGTTACTTGGAATTGTGTTATTAAAATGACTTGAAAAAGTAAACTATATACTTGAAAATGTAGCATTGACATAAACCTCAAAAACTTGCCAACCCACCATTTTTATCTCTGATTTTCCCATTTTTATCACTGATAAGTGATACTGGTTTTACTTTCCAACTATCCTAGCAGTTCATTACAATTTAAAAAATAGTATTTATCTATCAGATTGAATTATATGTGTAGGCACTTTAACATATTGCCCTAGCGCAAAAATGGAATTTTAAAATAGTTAATTTCCTACTTTTCAAAAGTATTTCCTTCTTGTCCTTTTTAGAATAAAGTACATATTTCTGTTATTATGACGAGTAGCCTAAAACTTGTGACACAGAAGTACATGCCTCCAAAATGTTTGCTAAATGGATGAATAGGGAATACAGTAGATCTCTCTCATTCTTCTTGGATGTTTGACCTTTGAACCTCCTAATTTTGGGAGAATCCCTGCATATCAGGAGTCTTGAGGAGACTGAACCTAAAGCCAGACACGGGCTTTCCCAGCTTTCCCTGAAGCTGGGGTGTGGGCACATGACTCAAGCTCCATCAATCGGAGGCTGCTGTTCCAGGAGAGCCAATGACATAAAAAGGAAGAGATTATTAGGAATGCTCCTTGGGGTCAAAACCAAGTTAGAACTCGTTATGAAGAAAGTATATTTCAAAATGTCTTATTTTTTTTTAAAAAAATCACTTTACTTTAAAAAATATATTTAAATGTTACATCACCTGAGCATAGTCTGAACAACCCGGAAGGCCACTAATGAAGTTGTACACATCATTTACGGTCCATTTCTGAATATCTTCATTCAAAGATAGATTTTCCTTGATTGTAAGCAGGACGTGTGTTCCTTTAAAATGGAAAGGAAATTATTTTGTGGGAAAGGGAGAAGCTAAGAGTACAGTTGTATATATAGTTACATTAATTGCCGCATATTCTATTACCACAGGGCAGCACCTTGATGTAGATCTATATGTAACCCCCTTAAAAGCTATAGAGTTACTGAGAGATGATTTCTAAAAGAACTTAGCTGTCTCCTTTCTTTTCTTCCTCTAAAGGATCTTTAATGACTGCCTTATCATAAATAAAAACAAAGTTCCAGCTTCTCTCAGATTTCAATAGAAATACCCTGTGGATTTCATTCTCCAGATTAACACCATGTTCTATGATGTTACATGATTTATGATGCTCTCTAAGCCATGCAAGAATTTAGCTTCATCTTCCTCAAAATGGCAAATTAATACTTTGTCAGGGAAACAAGCTGGTGTGGTGGCTAGATTCCACATACCCCAATCTCTGTGTTTTAAAATATTTTTATCCAAAGAAATTCCAGTTTTATATTTTTTTAATTTAAAAAAGTTCTAGAAAACTATTTAGTATGCTTGGCAGGGGATAGTGTGTTAATACTTTTAGATTAAACTGTATCATAACAATAATGAACATTGAAAAAGATTCTGTTTGTCTATTTTTTCTATTACTACACTTAAATACAGGGGAGATTGAATCATACTTCTAAGAAAGAAGCCCCTCTATTTTGTGCTGGAGAGACTAAATTAGATTAAAATTATAGTTAAAAATTCTGGTAGGTTTTCCCATCTTTCCCCATATTTATACCTTTCTAGACTTCACTGAAAATTCTCTGTATAATAATATATAAAAAGAGGTACATTTCACTGTTATGGCTGACTAGAACTAATGTAATAAGTTTTTCAAGAGGGGGGTAATTCTAAGTAGGATGGATAAAAAGAAGCACAATGGTTATAGATCACTGTGTAATAATTTCACGGACCTGACAACATGTGGTTCCTGAGGACTGGGCCCTGGACACCTACCTGGCTGAGATGATCGATGAGCTGGGGGGTACACCCCATTCTTTTCTCCACAGGCTGCCAAACCATGCTCTGAAGGCTTCTCCTTCCCGTCGTCCCAAGCCTTTTCTTCCAGGGGAGTTCCCTGAGCTCCCCAAGGCTTTCTGTGGCTGGGCTCCAGCTCTCCACAGGTGTCAGCAAGAGCTGTAATTGGCTTTTCACTGGTTTCACCCAACGTGTGATTGTCCAGAGCCTCCATTTCTGGGTCTTTTGTATACTCGTTCTCTTCATAGAGAACTGCATGGGCTTGGCTTAAGGACTTCTCTTCTACTTGACTTTTAGAACTCCCAGGGTCACCGTCTAGAACCTTCTGACTCCTGGTACCTCTCCTGAGACGACGACATTTCTGCCCCCAGTTCTCTGTAAAGCGTGGACCAGTCGCCACTATCATGGGGTTTCCCTGAAGGTTTCTCAGGGTGCTTCTGTGAACGTGCAGGTCACTGGCTGGGAGCATGCCCCTGCCATGGTAGGTGGCTGGGCCCACAGGGATACTGGAGCCATAAATGAATGGGATCCCTAGGCCTGATAGTCCCTTAGAATTAACTTTTTCTATTCTCCTTTGCTGGTAAATAGCATGCATTTCCATTTCCATCCTAAAAACAAAACAAAATATTTTATAAACCCAAGAAAACCATTAGAAAAATACTTTTAATGGCCCTCTGCCTTCCCTAATGTAGCACTTCTGCTTTTGCTGTAAGCCTTTAGGCCATTTATCTGAAGTTTATTGGGCATAAACACGAATCTCCCTAAAAGCCATTGGAAGAAGAGTTTAGAGTAAGATCAGAGGATGAAGGGTTTGGCTAAGTCTCACAGTGGAAGTCCAAGGCCAGTCTTTAGAACATTATCTCTACTGGATAAGGCAATTTTAGCAGGGATGGGGAGAACACAACACAGAGTAGTTTCTTGCCAGAGATTAATCCTCAAAGAAACTAAAGTCCTGGGAAGAAGGTTTTAAACATTGCAGGACAATTTTAGTGAGACTCAGGAAATGCGGTGGGCCTCAACTGCTAAAATTAATGGCATGGTAAGGATAAGGGAACCGGCTTCCCTGGTGGCTCAGAGGTTAAAGCGTCTGCCTCCAATGCGGGAGACCCAGGTTCGATCCCTGGGTCGGGAAGATCCCCTGGAGAAGGAAATGGCAACCCACTCCAGTATTCTTGCCTGGAGAATCCCATGGACAGAGAAGCCTAGTAGGTTACAGTCCACTGGGTCGCAAAGAGTCGGACACGACTGAGCAAATTCACCTCACCTCAAGGATAAGGGAAGGGAGGAGGAGTGGAGAGCTTGTTGGCAGTTTTGCTTACTTTACTTTGCTTACTGGTCATCACCTGAACCCCTTAGTGTCCACTGATGAGAAAGTTGACTCTGATGCCTTTTCTCACCCACAGCCATACCCTGGTCATTATTACTGTCTTCTCCTGATCGCTAAAGGCTGCTTTTAGGCTAATGAGAGGGCTGTCTGGGCTCTGATGGCATAGTTTGAAGTGGGATTGGCAAGCTTGACTCCTATCTTTGGGCAGAACTGAAGTCATTTAAGACAGAATTGCCAATATGAATTTCAAAAGAATCATAGGTAGGCATTTAATTATGAGACATCGACTGATTATTATGATCTATAAACTTAGCCTCACTGTGTAATCTCTAATCTTGCTTTTATCTTTAACCAACCTGTGTACATGTTTGTATATGTCTCTTTTTGTAGTATTCCTGAAATACCTTTTGAAGTAATCAGAATGTGTGTGTATATGTATATAATCGGTGAATACACATACATAAATCCCCGGAGAAGGAAATGGCAACCCACACCAGTATTCTTGCCTGGAAAATCCCATGGACCGAGGAGCTTGGCAGGCTATAGCCCATGGGGGTCACAAAGAGTCAGACACAACTGAGCAACTAAACAACAACGACATATACACAAATGTAACAACATATACAAAAACAACAATATAATAAATGAATGAATATATATAAAAGTATATAAATAACATATATATGTATTTATATTAAATGAATAAACAGACAAGTGAGTGAATAGAAAATAATTAAAACAAGATTGTTACATTACCTGGCAGTATGCTGCCTTTGAATCATTTCATTTCTTCTAGCCATTGCCTTTATGGATTCAGGTGGCAAAATGCCCCAACCTTAAACAAGAAAACCACCATCCCACCCAATGAACAAATTAAAAATATCCACTTGAAGATAATAAAAAGAAAATATAATGATTTAAAACAGTATCTGCAAAAAACTACCAACTGAGCACAATGTTGGAAATGATGTCAATTCACGACTGTCAGCATCTTAGAGTCACTTTGGTAATGGCATGATAACACTAAATAATTTTGGGGGGAGGGGCTGTACTGTATGGCTTGCAGGATCTTATTTCCCTGATACTGAACCAGGGGTCCTGCAATGAAAGCACTGTGTCCTAACCACTGGACTGCCAGGAAATCCCCCAGATAATTTTTTTTCTTTAAGTATGGGTCTCATAACTGGCAATGTTTTCCTACCATACTTCAAAAGGAAAAAGATGAAATTAACTGTGGATCGCTTGACTACTTGCTTTTGAAGTAAAAATTGATGACTGTTTTGTTTTTTTGCAGCGGTGGCGGGGAGGCAAGAAGAATTAGTTGACCTTAAAAAAAAGTAACTAAGTGCTTCCTGCTGTACTGAAATCCCTGGAAATAAATACAGTGATTTAAGGGGATAAAATACAAAGTTCTCTATGTTGACTTTTTGGTGCAGCTGAGGCAGATACTTTTTACAAAACAATTTCAATGGAATTGAACAGCAATTACATTCTTTGTGTCAACCTTTCAAAATGTCTTGAAATAATGTCAGTATCATCAGAATTCAAGGCTCTATTCTTGCCTGGTAAGTTCATGCTTTTACTGATTTTTTCTTTTTTCTTTCTCTGGATTCCCAACACATTTAGAGTCTATGCTGGTTCTTCTCAAATAATCCATGGTGAAGGATTATTTTTTTCTTTTAAAATTTCCAACCCATCATGGACTCTTTAAAAATACATAAATGATGTTTTAGAAAATTGAAATGAAAACAAGAATGAACACAAGCACAATTTGAAAGGACCAGATTAACAGACATAAAATTACCCTGTCAAATGGCTGTAAAAGTTTCTAAACCTTTCTGTCTATGCATTTATTGTTCAAACACTTCTCAGACCAGCATAGGTCTACAGACCACACTCTAACAGTAACAGACACACCAATGACACTGGTTATACATAGTTTTGTTCAATGATAGTTTTTCATGTATAAATCTGTTCTCCCCACAAGAGGGCTAGTATCATGAAGGCTAGAACAGATTTTATATTTGCCTTGCACTGAGCCAGCAGAGCTCATTAAACTCCTGTTAATAATAACCTATCTTGAAGTACACCATACTCTATCTATTTTTATGAGATTCTTTCTCAGTTGTAAAATTCAGAGGCTAGATGACATAACCTCTGAAACTTCTTCTGACTCTAAAACTCCATGTTTTTGTAGTTCAGTGGTTTCAAGATATGCTCCTTGAGATAGCAGGTAAGCATGAAACTGCCAACCCATGGGCTAATCCCCAAGGATGCAGAGAACATCCGTGTAAAAAGACCAGTGCAGAGGGCACAGGTCTCATCACCTAGATTTTAGCATCCTGTAAAATCTGGACTCATCAAATCTATTTCAAGTTTCTTTTTCTTTCTTAAATAGTTGACATCAAATTTAGTGCTAGTCCAGTTGTAATAATACACTCTTTACCTAACATCCCAATTTTTGAAATTGATCCCTGTCTCAATTTCTCTTTTGCTAACTTAACTTAGTAGCTCATTTTTTATAGGACTGAGGCCCTACCTTGCTCTTGCTTACTCTCTTACACATCAGCCTTGGGGTGGGAGACTGACCTCTGTACCTGGGACAGGTTCTCAGTCTGCCTGTTCGTATCCAACTATTAGCAGTTTCTGGATTTTTAACCACTAAAAAACTCTCTCTGGGCCAGCAATGCAACTATTTCACAGGTCTGCTTATCTGTTACCTATAACTTTGGGCTATGTATTTACTGGGATTTTGCTGCCAGAGGGGGCTACCATCCAGGTTCAGCTGTTGGGCCTGTCACATCCCAGTGGGTGTGTCCAGTTTCAGATCTGGCCCTTGCTCAGACGCATCAAAGTGGATCCATGCACTGCAGTATGCAATATGCTCAAATCCAGGCAGGTCAGCGTCTTCAATGGCCCTGGCACCAATCATATTTCTTTTTGTCTCAGGCTTTTTACTCACATTATTCCTATCAAAAGTTGTTGGAATTGGAGAACCAGGGCAAACAGAAACTCACTGAATACAGTTTTGAGAAGACCAGATGCATCAGTTTCATCTTCCAAATTGTGAGGAAATTCTCACCTCTTATTCTCTCTGGAGCCCCACATTCATGCTTTTGTTGACACTATGCTGAAATTGCTCCTATTGAGATAATTAATGACCTCCTCTAAGCTACATCTAATCATATATTCTTGGTCTTCATCTTACTTGATCTCTGAGCTGCATGCTTGACACAATTGCTTACTCTTTCCTTAAAAGCACTTTCTTCCAGGCCTCTATCCTCTCCTGGGTTTTCTCCCACCCCACTGGTTGCTCCTTCTATATCTCCCTTCATCTTCTAGATCCTGTTGGTGTGTCCTAGGGGTCATCCTTTTAACTTCTAACTCATCCTTTTTAGCTCATTTTATAAATGATCTCATCGAGTCTCATATATACTGATGATTTCCAAAATTATATTTCCAGCTTATCTCCAGATGTCCTCTCTGGACTGCAGCTGCCTTCTGGACATCTCCTGCTGATTGTCAGGCAGGCATTGCAGATGCCTGTGCTATCTCTTCTACCCCAAAACTCTTCCTTTCACAGTCCTCCTCAACTCAGTGAACAGCAACTCCCCCTCTCCCATTTCTCAGCCAAAATTTTTGATGTCTTCCTGAACACTTCTCCTCTTCTCACATCTCATATCTAAACTCTGAGCAATTCCTGTTGTTTTTCCCTCCAAAGTATTTACAGAATCAAACCATTTCTTACTATTCCTACTGTACCCACCCAGGGCCAAGCCATCATCATCTTTTGACTATTCTAATAGCCCATCAACTCCCATCAGTTTAACTCCAGAACTTGAATCCTATCAAGTTTGTTCCTAACACAGCAGCCAGAGTGATCCTGGTAAAATGTAAGTCAGACCATGTCATTCCTTTGCTCAGACTCCTCAAGAGCTTTCCCTGTTCTCCCAAGTAGAAGGCAAGTTCTTACTGGCCTATCAGACCAAATATAAACTGCCCCAGGGCCTTTTACTCTCAGATCTCATCTCCTTATGACTTCATCAGTTTCTTGTAAGGTAAGACAGATATTAATTGCAGATTTTCATGTTATTCATCAGTTAATTGATGGTTTGAGGAGTTAAGCAACTTACACAGTGGTGGAGCCAAGATTTAAACCTAGGTAGTGATTGTAGAAACTATAAGCATTATTGCCATACAGTTTCACTTCCAAAATTTAGCAATAAATTTCATGGCAAGCTTAATACAGCAATTCAGTTCACAGTGGTTCCAGAGATGAGAGATATCAGTTTCTCTTACCTGAGTAGACACGATTGGACAGCAAGTTTGGCATGTTTGCATTTGATAGAGCAGAAGATCCAAACTGGGAAGGAATACAAAACTGTCTTGGGTCAACTGGTGCTGCAGTAGGAGGCAATAAATCTCTAAGGAAAAAGATACAAAATAGGTAAAATGAAAATGGATTTGTACAAAATTTCCATTGCATAGGCAGTGAGATTTTTTTTAATTGCCATATGGGATTCTATCATTTCTTCCCCAAATGAGGTATGAAAGACCTGCAATCTCTATTGGTTTAAGAAGAAATATGATAAGAAAAATGGGGAGGCAGGACTCTAGTAGGGAAGGACTGACCCACCTGACAACATAACAGAGACAGCAGGGAATTTTTAGGGATGTTAGGGAAAATATGATCGAATCAAATCAATACCAATCTATGATTTTTCATGACTATATACTGTTCCTGACCATAACAGTCTTTCCTCATTTGACGAACACACTCTGGCTTGAGTTTTGCCATCTGGAATCAGTCACTACCTGGATTGACAATTTACTTCTCCAAACTTCAGTGGTCTCTAGAAGTCCAACTCTATTGTTCATACTCCATGAACAAGTATAATAATGAATTTTACTTCCTCCCCAGATTCCAGAATATATATTCAAAAGAAAAGAAGATAGGAAGGTGCCAGAATGTACAACCAAAATACTGATAATTTCACTTTTATTGCAAAGAAAGAATTCTTCTATCACAGGAAACCTAGGATATCACACTGTTAGGGACTGAATTGTGTCCCCTTCCACAATCCACATATTAGAAGTCCTAATCACCCCATGTGACTCTGTTTTGGAGATAGGACCTTTCAGGAGGTAATTAGAGTTAAGTCATAAGGGTGGAGCCCTTACCCAATAGGACTGGTGTCCTTACAAGAAAGAGAAGAGACAGCAGAAGTGCCTGCACACAGGAAAATAGGCATGTGAGGACACAGTGAAAAGGCAGCCTAGTCTGCAAGCCGAGGAGGGAAGCTTTGGGAGAAACCAAACCTGCCAGCACCTTGATCTAGGACTTTTAGACTCTAGAACTGTGAGACATAAAATTAAGCCACCCAGCCTGTGATATTTCGTTATGGCAGCCCTAGCAGACTACCCACCCACGTTTGCACCTGTGCAATGCCTGTCACATGGCAGGTGCTCGTTAGCTATTTACTGAAAGAGGGTGTCAAAGATGCTTCAGAGGGGACGTGATGGGAACTTTGTTGAAGATGCAGCCCCCAGACTTACTGCACCACAATTCCTTGAGATAACATTAGACTATAAGACAACACTGAGGTTAAAGCGTTTGAAAACTTAGTAACATCCATTTTCTCCTTAGACCAGAATATCACATGGGAGAAGAATACCTATCCACACTTGGAGGTTCAAATGGTGAGGGAATCACTGGAATTCTCTGCTGCCCTGATGCTGGCAGTAAAGGGTTCATGGCCATCACTGGATTTATCATCAATATCTCTCGCCACTGATGGAGTTCTAAAAAAAAAGATAGATATGTTAACATATACCTCCATTTTTTGGCAGAATGAATTCTTGAAATGATGAACACTTTTTGTATTTTCCCAATACTTGGAAGACTAGCTACACCAAGCTTTCAGTTACACAAAAACCCCTCCATTGTAAGCACCCAGATACAATTGTTGAACTCTGTGTGCCTTTGGAATTTGTTGGAGAGTTCACAAATACCACACCACACGACGACCAATAATAAAATTAAACCAGTTTTGTAAGATTCCAGAAATACCATTTTCTTTTATTACAACTCATTTTGATTTCTATACTTCTTGACGCACAAATGCATGTATACTCCCATATGTTAAATTTGAAAAGATTAAAACAGAAAAGAGGAGGAAAATCTTCCTAAAGGCCCAAAATACATCTAATTAAAGTGATCGCATCACTTCATGGGAAATAGGTGGGGAAACAGTGGAAACCGTGTCAAACTTTATTTTTTGGGGCTTCAAAATCACTGCAGATGGTGATTGCACCCATGAAATTAAAAGACGCTTACTCCTTGGAAGAAAAGTTATGACCAACCTAGATAGCATATTCAAAAGCAGAGACATTACTTTGCCAACAAGGTCCATCTAGTCAAGGCTATGGTTTTTCCTATGGTCATGTATGGATGTGAGAGTTGGACTGTGAAGAAGGCTGAGTGCCGAAGAATTGATGCTTTTGAACTGTGGTGTTGGAGAAGACTCTTGAGAGTCCCTTGGACTGCAAGGAGATCCAAGCAGTCCATTCTGAAGGAGATCAGCCCTGGGATTTCAATAGAGGCTGATTTCACGAGACTGTGTCTAACCAAAACAAGTTATATCCAAAGATATAATAAATAAACACAAGCTTTCATAACTTTATCTAGAACCTAGTGATCAGAAAATGTGATCATTGTAAAAGAGATAAAATTTTGTCTTATATTTTCTTGTTAATTATTAACATTCTTTGAATAATTTAAAATATTAAAAGAGTGCTAGTCAAACAAGTCACTTTAGCTTCTTCATCCTCAATTGTTACTTTTTAAAAAATTGAGATAGACAACTATTTTTGAAAAAAAAAAAAAGGAAATTAGGGAGAAAATATTCTAACTTTTCAAAGTAGCAATGTTTCTTTTTCTCTTTCTCATGCATAGATTTAATTTTTAAATAGTTAATACATTCCTATGATTCCAAAACTAAAAATATAATGGTATTTAAGTAGGCAATTGGGGCTTCCCAGGTTGAGCTAGTGCTAGTGGTAAAGACTCTGCCAATGCAGGAGACATAAGAGAGGTAGGTTCGATCCCTGGGTTGGGAAGATCCCCTGGAGGAGGGCATGGCAACCCACTCCAGTGTTCTTGCCTGGAGATCCCATGGACAGAGGAGCCTGGCAGGCTACAGCCCATGGGGTTCCAAAGAGTCAGACATGACTGAACTGACCTAGCACGCTTGCATGCAAGTAAGCAATCACTTCTTCAGCTTCTTTTCTAGATCTAAACCTACTGATCAAATTGGAAATTCAAGTCCATAGGTCACTTAACATTGGCTTTCACATTCATAAATTTTTTAAAAAGTTCTTTAGGTGGATTTATTTTCATTGTATATCTGTGAGGCCAATATAGTTTCCTCTCTGATAGTGGCCTCAGGGTAGTGACCAGTCAGACTCAGGATACAAATATCTGCCAGATGCCTGCCAGCCAGGGTGAGATGCCAGGAAAGAACACAGGCCAGGTGTATCAGCTGTGGGCTTGCATCTCTGGTGAGGACATTGTTCCATGGCTTGGCTCTTCCATATCTGAGGTTTAATGCACAGCCATCATTTTTCCCATAGCTCATTATACAAAAGAACAACAGGCTAGGCCAGGCTGCTCAGTTGGTGCTAAGTGGCCAGGGTGTAGTGGGTTCTTCCAGTTTTTGGAAAAGTAATTTTAATAAAGGCTTGAGAACTCTGTTCTTTCACCATGGGAAAAAACAACAACAACAACAACAATGACGCAGGACACAACTTGATGTTTCCTTTTGAAACAATACTGAACATTGATTTGTGTCATGAATTGACAGATTCTGGTAGAAGTTTGAACTTACCTACAAGTGAGACAGAATCTTTGAAGCTATAATGTACCATGCTCATCTTGCATGTTATGTGATGCCTGAGACAAATTTGGAGGAAGGAGAACGAAGAAAGGGAGCAGTACAAAATCCCTCCAGAGCAAGCATTGCCTAGAGGCTGACCACCCTGCTACCTTACACGTTACCACAGGGAAGTGCCGTGGAGATTAGTTAACCAAAAGCTGATGAGATCATCTCACTTTGGGATTCCTCCAAAGCAGGCTGGGCCAAGGACTTGAGTGCAGGTACGGTGTGCAGTGGTAAAGAATCTGCCTGCCAATGCAGGAGATGCAGGAGGGTTTGATTCCTCTGTCAAGAAGATCCCTGGAGGAGGGCATGGCAGCCCACTCCAGTATTCTTGCCTAAATAATCCCATGGACATAGGAACCTGGAGGGCTACAGTCCATGGGGTCGCAAAGAGTCAGACACGACTGAGCACACACACACACACACAATTCACTTGGGAGGGGAATCCCAGGAAGCCTATGTGAGGGAGTGGGTAAGTGAGACCAGGGAGGGAAGAAAGCCCACAAGAGGTGAGTTAAAGTGTGAGTTACCTTTATGGGCAACCCTGCTGGGAATACTCTAAGGAAAAAAAATTGTGTACACACCTCTTAACTGTCCCAGTGAAAGATGTAGAGTTGACCGTTTACGCTTTGATTTCTGTCAGCCCCTTCTAGAGGGCACAATTCTCCCTTGCACCCAGGTTATGTCTAAGCTAGATCCAACTAGCTCCTACAGTATGGGTGAAAGCCTTCAGTCTGAAGCAGGGAGAGGCAGGGGCCTGAGATGGGATATGGCCTCTGTGGTTACAGGTGAACTCAGAAAGGTTAATGATTAGGGTAAGGCAGCAACGAGGCGTGGTTCTGTGAGGCCAGGTGATTACCTTCTAATGTCATTCCACTGGATAATCGACACAAATGCCTTTCTTCTGGACCTCCGGATTCACCAGGCAGAGGCATATTTCTACAAGGCTCTGTAGGGTCCATGGTCTGCAACCACACAGCATGATTTTTTTCAGTTATTCATGTGTTCAGTGAAACAAGTGAGGAACTCAAGGGTATCAGGCCCATAGAGTTAAAGAAGTGAGGCATCAGAGACAAGTCTCATCCAAAGCCCTCCTTGGTACCATACCTGTTCTGGATTCCACAGTGCTTGGGTCTGCTTTCTTTCCTTTTGTGCAATACCAGGGGGATTGAATATAATCTATAAAAGTTTGTAACCCTTCTGATATGGTAATTTATTATTTTTAATTGGCCTACCAAATTTTTACTTAAGATGTAAACTATTAGAGGAGCCTGGTGGGCTGCCGTCTATGGAGTTGCACAGAGTCGGACACAACTGAAGTGACTTAGCAGCAGCAGCAGCAAACTATTCCAAAGTCTGGGAAATGTCTCTATGTCGGGAAAGTCCCTGGGGAGGACAAGGAGTAATTAGCATCTACTACACCTGAGTGCGACAGTCTGGGCTCTGCTTGGCTTCCCTACTTTCTGTTCATCTTTACACTTGTGAGCAAGTGCTCATTTACATGTAACTATAACATCTCTTGATGCCCCAATTAAAAAAAAAAAAACAAAACCATTGCCCAGTGCTATAGACCTCATGTCTCCCCTCAAAATTCATAGATTGAAACCTAACCCCCCAAAACAATGATATTTGGAGGTGAGGTCTTTGGAATGTGATTTTGGTCATGAGAGTAAAGCCCTCATGTACGGAATTAGTACCCTTAGAAAAGAAACTTCAGAGAGTTCCCTCAACCTTTCCTCCACATGGTACACAGTGAGAAGACCATCTTTGAACCAGGAAGCAGGCCCGCACCAGACACTGAATCTGTTAGTGCCTTAATCTTGGACTTCCTGCCTCCAGAACTGAGAAAAAGTAATTACTGTGTTTATAAGCCACCAGACTATACCATTCTGTTATAGCAGCCTGAATGGATGAAGGGACCTTTAAATGTTGTACCTGTTATCTTTTGAATGTTCCAAATTTCATATATGTATATATTTATATGTCTATTTATTTTTACATAGACATTATTTTTTAGAGAAGTTTTGGGTTCACAGCAAAACTCAGTAGACAGTAGAAAGAATTCATATGTACCTCTCCCCTACACATGCATAGCATCCCGACTATCAATATCCTGCACCAGAGTCTTACATTCATTACAGTGATGAACCTACATTGACACATCGTAATTACCAAAAGTCCATAGGTTAGCTTAGGGTTGGCTCACTCTTTGGGTTGTACATTCTTTGGGTTTTGACAAAACTATAATGACATGCTTCCCTGGTGGCTCAGTGGAAAAGAATTCACCTGCCAAGCAGGAGATGCAAGTTCGATCCCTGGGTTGGGAAGACCTCCTGGAGAAGAAAATAGCAACCCATTCCAGTATTCTTGCCTGGGAAATCCCATGGATAGAGGGGCCTGGCAAGCTACCGTCTATGGGGTCACAAAGAGTCAAACACGACTGAGTGACTCACAACAACAACAACAACCCACCATTATAGTTTCATATAGAACAGTTTCACTACTCTAAACCAAATTATATTTTAAAGCAAATGGAGTTGGACACTTCTAAGGAAATATTCTGGGGTTGACTATATCTTTCACTTTACCAGCCAGGTAGATAAATATTTGAAGCTCCAAATGTGTGTTTCTACAAACTCACCATTTTGGAGTTCCTCAGTCATGGATCTATCCCTGAGTCTTTAAACATTAACTTTCACATTTTCAGGGTACCTTCCTCTACATGTAGACAGTTTATGAACCAAGGTCACTTTGCTGTGGCAGATGAAATGCTCTTGAGTCAAAGTATAGACTGGGATATCTGTTTTGAATGCAGAGCGTGTCTGGTAATCCCCAATGTGAGAATGCACTGATGCTTAGGTTTGCATTTGGGCTGGATTTCTTTGACCTAGAGCTCTAATCCTGGATGCCCAGCACTTTAGGAGGATGAACACTCCTTAATCCCTGTCTTCAGACTCTTACCCTCAACAAACCCCTCCAGGCAGCACACAGACGATTTAGCCAGTGCTAATTCTGTCTCAACTGATTAGGGCAATAGTAGTAAGACATGAACTCCATGAACTAAAGCCCTTGCCGAATCAGCAGATACTGACTTGAGTACTCCTACTACCGACAATGCTTGCCTGTGCACAGCAACCAGGTGCCAATTTCATTACATTTCTTTACATGGCTTTACTCTGACCATTTGTTAAAGTCAGTACAATTTAAGTTTGGCCAACCCTAAATTTGAACAAGCAAGGAGATCCAACCAGTCCATCCTAAAGGAAATCAGTACTGAATAATCATTGGAAGGACTGATGCTGAAGCTGAAACTCCAATATTTTGGCCACCTGATGCAAAGAGCTGACTCATTTGGAAAAAACCCTGATGCTGGGAAAGATTGAAGGTGGGAGGAGAAGGGGACGGCAGAGGATGAGATGGTTGGATGGCATCACCGACTCAATGGACATGAGTTTGAGTAAACTGGGAGTTGGTGGACAGGGAGGCCTGGCACGCTACATTCTATGGTGTTGCAAAGAGTCAGACATGACTAAGGTGGGAGGAGAAGGGGACGGCAGAGGATGAGATGGTTGGATGGCATCACCGACTCAATGGACATGAGTTTGAGTAAACTGGGAGTTGGTGGACAGGGAGGCCTGGCACGCTACATTCTATGGTGTTGCAAAGAGTCAGACATGACTTAGTGACTGATCTGAAACTGAAAATTTACAATTATATATAGAATACTTGTTGCATGTATGATGCATGAATCCTGGAGTTATACTCATTAAGATAAATCAAATTTTAAATAACTGCTATAGTAGGTAAGTTTTTACATTTGAAAGGTGATCAGTAGAATTAAATATTTCTACAATTCTGAGAAAAATAAATACAAATTAAAACTAGAGGGAGATACTCTTAGAGGTCTTTTGTTCAAGTTAAAAAACAATCCTTGGTAGCTTCATAAATTTACTATTCTAGGTGCCCTATATTAATGTGAGTTCTAAAAAGCATGTTAATGTTAAAGTATAATTCACATGCCCTTAAGTATATTTTCAGTATTTTATAGTAATAAACGGGAGGTCTTTTTTTTTTTTTAATAAGAAGGCCAAGAGAGCTGCCCCAAAGCACTTCATGATCAAATACTTTTAGCAGAAAACCTAGCTGTGAGAAGAGAGATCATAGCAACTTTGCATTAAATTGCATTGATATATTTATATATATATCATTTATATATATAACTGTATTCATTGATATAGTTAGAAGTATAGTTAGAAATAGAAATGAAGAGTCTGTTTTTATAACAAATAGGAAAATTAAAAAAAAATAATTATTTAATTCTTGTTTAATTGTATAAAATAAAAATAATTGTATTGCTATTCAAAATACATTTGTTAATTGAAATAAAATTTAAGCTAAAACTAGATGGATAATTGGCATAAAATATTTGACTGTTTCTAAATGTAGATACACATATTTCCTGAGAAAATTATACGGGAATTCTGAAATTATCCAAGCACTTATCTGAAGTAGAAGAAATACATCTCAAATATCTTCAACCCAAGCATGCAGCATGCTCATTGATAACAGGATGAATGACATTGCTCCATAAAATCTGAGCAGCTGATGATGTCACCTTCAGCCCCCACCCTACCTCTTCCCCAAAGCTCTGCCAGTCCTGGAGATTTCATCTTGGTGGGTGCTCAGATTCTGAGTTTATGCCCCTGTGGGTCTCCCTGTCTACTCCCTTAGCTTTTCTCTCCCATCTGCTCTGCACTGATTCAGAATGCAGTCCCCTTCCCTTAGTATCCACACAAAAACACTCATGCAAGGTAACGTGTGTGTTGCTGACTTTACCGAGGTCTTGGCCAACTGGGGAGAGGATGTGTCAAAAACAACTTAAAACTGAACCTTAGACTTCTCCATTGTGAAACATTCCTTTAGGCAATTTTGACAAGGCAAATCTGGCTTCTTGGTCAGCTCTGAGCCTTCTGTCATGAGCTCTTGACTCTGGTCTCTTCATATCTTCCTCCCCTCCTCATCTTTGCTGACGATAGGGGAGACTTTTAGAGATTTCTCTTCCACTGCTTTGATTTATACTGCTAACATCTTCCTTTAGAAGGCAATAGGCTTAATTTTGGTTTTAAAAAACCATAAGCACTTTCTCTGTTATACAGGCACAGGATAAATGAAAGTGAGTTAACACTATAGTGGCAGGTAGCACTGACAACAAAACAATTCATACCGAGGCAGCTGGCAGTGGCCTTGAAGTATATTCCACTTTTCCTGAGGGCGTAGACTTTAGCACTCTTCTAAACGCATCACGTCACAGCACTTTCCTAGAAAGAGCCGTCGGAATACAGATGGCTTGGGTGTGCAGTCCTCACCTTCTATTTCTTTTCACTGGGGAAGCTCATTGTCATCAGATCCATCCATGGCTTCTTGAATTAAAAAGTTTTAGGGCTATTTTAAGTGTTATAATGAAAAGGGGTAAATTTTTGTCATCATTACTACTGCTAAGTCACTTCAGTTGTGTAGCATGTATAAATTATGTAATGTCTTTTCTTCTTGAAATCCACATAATTTAAGTGCTACTATAGTTTATATGGGGAAGAGGGATGGTGGCTCAGACAGTAAAGCATCTGTCTGCATTGCAGGAGACCCAGGTTCGATCCCTGGGTTGAAAAGATCCCCTGGAGAAGGAAATGGCAGCCCACTCCAGTATTCTTGCCTAGAAAATCCCATGGATTGCGGAGCCTGGTGGGCTACCGTCCATGGGGTTGCAAAGAGTCGGACACGACTGAGCGACTTTACTTTCTATAGTTTATATACATCATGTTCATTTTCTTCAAAAGATTGTGAAGCAAACCCCATTATATGTAAATTTGTACATAAAGTGAAATTCTAGCAGTTCTCATATAATTGAACTGAATTTTAGATATTTTAGTTAGATCTTTTAAAAGAGTTAAGAAATATTAACATAAGATATTTTTTTAATGATTATCACGGATTGTTCCTCAATGATTTTTTTCCCCCAAATTTTCAACTCTGTCATTTCATGGTCCATACATCATGATAGTGTTTTGTGTATAGTTATCTGCAGTAATGGGAGGTCATTAAAGTAAGAATGGGGAGTAAACATATAGCAGTAACACACAGAAGCAGGTACTTTACTTAAAGATGATAAAACACTTAATAAATTTACATGCACCTTTGAAGTGACTTTATTTCAAATAATCTTCCTTTTACTTTTACTTAAACAAAAACAAACTAAATCAAAGCAATATCTATTTATTTGGCAGGAGCAATATAGCAACTTTACTCTTTAGTAACTTGAGCCAAATAAGAATTTTTTGGCTAAACATACTGTTAATGAAACCAATAAAATTTATAGATAAATCTAAGTACTTCTTTATAAAAAATTATTTTTCCCAAGCATATTGTGTTTTACAGTACACCCAATGATTCGAGGAGGAATGTTGTTGATGGTTTTTATACAAAAATAACACAAGAATATTTCCTTATGTTTTCATTTTTCATTAGACCAACATAGAACTGGTATTCCTTTTAAGACAAAGTTGATCATTTATTTTTATAGGCAAACATTTTTTTCTGAAAGTAACTAGCCTCAGTTTGGACTAATCAGTGTGCTGAACTGTGTACTTACATCCACCGAGAAGATGTCTTGGTTTAGACATTGCTCATGGAAGAAACTTCAAGAGACTTTCAGTCGCAGAAGCTTCTCTGACTGCAGGCTGTCTTTCAGTTGCAGAAGCTTCTCTGACTGCAGGCTGAAAAACACATCTGACAAGGGTGTCAGGCTGCTCAATTAATTCACCTTCCTTTAAATACAAACTCAACTAAGTTGATTAGTCCTATTTCACGACAGAAACGCTGCCCTCTATATCCTCTACAGATAGGAGAAAAGACGTTAAGCCCCAGGAAAATGCACAATAGTGTACATAAACCTGTCTCAGAGTTTAGCCTTTACTTTAATCCTTCTTTAGCCTTTAAGATGCTTTGTGGGCATTCAGTTAATGCTACTTTTCAATTTGACACAAAAGTAAAATACTATGTGAATAAATAATAAGCTTTTCTTTGATGGCAGCAGAACTGCTTTATATCATCAACAGGTTTTGAGTGGAAAAGTTTCTTCTGCAAGTAAGGAAAATAAATTACTTTCCACAGACCTGCAAAATTAAACAAAAGATGGCAGCCTCTTTAAGGAAGAAGCTTCTAGAACTGACAACTGTACTTTAATTTTTATAGACAGTGAAAAAATCTTTCATCATCTGTGCGAGAGCTGCAATCTATAGAAAGAGAAAATATGGAATTTTGAAATAGACCTGCTCTTTTATTAAAGAAACAGCTGAGGTCTTGAAAAAGAATATCCTTATTTTACCATTCTTTACAATTTTACCAGTGGACAGTACAAAATAAGAATTTAGTATGAAAAAATTAAAGTTGTGTTACACGTAATGCTTTAGGCTTCTAGTGTGAAGATAATTTGCTGCTTTGTTGACACACATTTTTAGCATTGGATATTGAGGTCTTTATAAAAAATTTCATATGGGATGTATTGATTTCATTTTATGGTGATTGTTCATGAAACAGTGTTCAACAGCCGGGACTTAAAATGACTAACAGATCCAGTCTAGACCTAGGCCCACTGTATCTGAGCTGCACAATCTCCCCAAGTTATAAACTTCTATGAGCTTCAGTTTCTTTATCTCAGAAGAGCCTCATAGAGTTTTTCTGATGTGAGGTAACAATATAGACAAAGTATTAATACCTGGATAGTTCCTATTGAGTGTTAGTGTGTTAGATAACTACATTCCATGAAGTCCTCTGTTGAGTTTCACAGGAGACATTTTTTTTCAGCCCATAGAAATAGGAATAAATGGGCTTTTCTCTAAGAAATCTGGCCAAGACAGAATCTCAAGAATTGTGTAACTAGTGATTTATTTTTTCGCATTAGCTGCTAGAAAGCTCAGGGTCAAATTTGTGGCCTGCTTTTAAGTTTGCATTTTTAAAGTAGAAATTATCTATGGCTTGTTTTTCCTAATATTATTTTCCTTTTGCCTTGATGTCTTATTTCTTGCATTATATGCATGTTTTGAAGTTTCTGATTATATGTATGTTTTGAAGTTTCTGTTTAACAAATAATAAATGCATATAGATTTTCATCATTCTCGTAGTCTTAAAATTAAAAGGGTTTGTGTCTGAAAGGCTTGTTTATATTTTGCTCAGTGGGAACTTAAAATGCTTTGTTTCCATATATGCAACATCCTGGAGGGTAATTAGGATCCCAGACCAGGCATAAGCTGTGCTCATTTCAATATGGAGCTATCATTTATAATTCTTTTCTTTTCTGGAAATGTGATCAGAGTACCAGCGGGGTTCAGGAATGACACATTTTCCCCTGATCCCTGGACGAGGTACCTGGATCCTCACTTGCTGTCGTATTCCTCGTATTCCCCGCTACCAACTCCTGCCATGAGGGCAGACCAAGACTATGTGAAGGAAGGAAGGAAGGCTTGGAGCCCTGACAGGTACAAGGCGGGAAGTACAAGAAACAGTAGTCTCTGGAGAGTCTGGGGCTCTGACTGGAAGTGGGAGCTTCTGGTATCCCGTCAATACACATCAGTCTTCTTGTCGTTGTTGACGCTCGGTTGCTAAGTTGTGTTTGACTTTTTGCGACTCCGTGGGCTGCAGGATACCAGGCTCCTCTATCCATGGGGTTCTCCAGGCAATTCTACTGGAGTGGGTAGCCATTCCCTTCTCCAGGGGAATCGTCCTAACCCAGGGATCAAACCCAGGTCTCATTATTGCAGGGAGTTTCTTTACCATCTGAGCCACCAGGGAAGCCCAAGAATACTGGAGTGGGCAGCCTATCTCTTCTCCAGGGGATCATCCCGACCCAGAAATCAAACCGGGGTCTCCTGCCTTGCAGGCAGATTCTTTACCAGCTGAGCTACTGGGGAAGTCCACTATCTGCCAGAGTTTGCTTAAATTCATTTCCATTGGGTTGGTGATGCTATCTAACCATCTCATCCTCTGCTGCCCCTTTCTCCTTTTGCCTTCAATCTTTCTCATTATCAGGGTCTTTTCTAATGAGCTGACTCTTTGCATCATGTGGCCAAAATATCGGAGCTTCAGCTTTAGTATCAGTCCTTCCAATGAATATTCAGGGTTGATTTCTTTTCGAATTGACNCATCCTCTGCTGCCCCTTTCTCCTTTTGCCTTCAATCTTTCTCATTATCAGGGTCTTTTCTAATGAGCTGACTCTTTGCATCATGTGGCCAAAATATCGGAGCTTCAGCTTTAGTATCAGTCCTTCCAATGAATATTCAGGGTTGATTTCTTTTCGAATTGACTGACCAGTCTAGCTGTGTTGATTGTTAAAATACTGATATTCTCCTTTTCTGGTTAGGAAATAGCCACTACCCTGAGCCCCCGAGTTCTCTTGATCCAGTTGCTGCAGAGTCTCCCCTGAGACACCCCTCCCCTACAAATAATACAGCAAGCTGCCTCCAGGTCCCTGTTCCAGTGCCCATCTGGTCTGGTCAATACTGCAGCTGACTGCCAGTGAGTGAGAGAGAAAGATTGCAGCGCTCAGGAGTGGGTTTTCTGAAAGCAACAATTGCGTAGGAGAGGTGAATGGAAGACGAGCCCTGGATATTTGGGGAAGAGTCAGAGGAAGTTCCCCAGGAAGAGAGGAATAAGTGAGGATAAGAGACCACCAAGACCTCAGGGATTATCTGTTAATCACTGAGAAATGTTGGAAATTTGCACCCTGCACTCAATATTTTGCTGAAGCTGATCTAGTCTCCTTCAAAAGTCCTGGTATCTGGATAAAAGGAGAGAAAATTACATTTAGTCCAATCTGGTAAATTCACACCTGTACGAAAATGTAAAAGAGACAGTATTTCTCAGGTAGCTTAGTTTGCTCCAAGTACAGTGGTCTCCTTTTAATTTTTCTTCTTTTTTCCTTCCTTGAAATGGCAGGGGAGTCAGGGGGTGGACGGTGTGCCGTGTCC
The DNA here is from genome assembly GCA_006410635.1 of Cephalophus harveyi. Classification (NCBI taxonomy): domain Eukaryota; kingdom Metazoa; phylum Chordata; class Mammalia; order Artiodactyla; family Bovidae; genus Cephalophus; species Cephalophus harveyi. The sequence continues at coordinate 69,946 of SJYT01079406.1, read as the reverse complement.
TTGTGGGAGGAGTTGGCAGAAGGATCCTGGAGAGTACCGAGGGGCCACACACTGTCCTTTGGTTGTCCTGAGGCTGCTCAGGCTGGAGGCTCTGCTGATTTCTCATGTGGACACCATCCTATGGATTTCTCACCCAGAGCCCTCACCTGCTGACTCAACATCTGACACAGCAGAGCCCCTGAGATTTGGCTCTTCATCCCCTGGTTGAGATGGCTGTTCCTATAGCCCTTGACCACAGAGTGGTTTTTGCACCATCTTTGGTGATCGAGCCTAGCAAGCTCCCCATACAGTCTCTGCCACTCTTCTGTTGCCCAGGGGAATGCAGGCACCTCCTTGCACATCACTCTGGGTTTCACAGGAAAGCTAACTCAAGCTCCCTCTCTACCTGGCCTTCTGGCAATCCTAGGTTGTTTCAGGGTGGCTTGCTGGGAAGTCTTTGTCCAGGAAACGACATGAGACATGCGTCAAGTATGCTTCTGTGCTTAGCTTAGTGTGCGCGCGCTCAGTTGCTCAGTTGTATCTGACTCTGTGGCCCCATGGACTGTAGCCCGCAAGCTCCTCTGTTAATGGAATTTTCCAGGCAAGAATACTGGAGTGGGTTGCCATTTCCTACTCCAGGGGATCTTTCTGACCCAGGGATTGAACCTGCATCTCCTGAATCTCCTGCATTGGCAGGTGGATTCTTTACCAACTATATCACCTAGCAGGTCCCAATGCTTAGCTTCCCCTCTATTTATCTAACACTGTTTTCCTCTCCTGCACTCTGAAATACTCTGGACACTTCTGGAATTAGGCCAGCTTCTTGCTGACTTGGTGGGATTTCCCTGGTGTACAACTGTGAGCGGGTCCTCCAGTCCTGGTTTGTGTTATACTAACTGACAGAGATGATCTGGACTTTAGTTCTCCATTCTCTCTCCACTAAGTCTAGTTTTAAGGACAAGTGTCTCAATTAAGCAGATGAAAACAGAAAGTGTGGGACTGAACACCAGACCACCCCTGATTCTTTGGGGATGGGAGTTCTCATGCACACCATTCCTGTGTCAATGAGCCTCATGATTCTGCAGCCAAGTGGTCATAAGTGGCTGCTGGTTTCTAGCCTTACATCTTTGTATCATCTGCATCAATTGAAAAAAAAATACAAAGTTAGCTTTCAGGTTTTATCACTGAAAGTCTTACTGACTTACTATCATTGACTTATCTAAGTATGGTGAGGATACACTGAAAAATAAAGATTGCTTTTGAACTATTTTATATCCTCATTTGTTTTGATACCGACAAACTTTTGATCCACCATGCACTTGAAATTATTTTATCCTGTAGTGTTGAGAACTTTTTTGTAATAGAAGCATGTAAGTATAGAAAGAAAATGTAATAGGATTGATTTCAAGAACATTTTTTTCCATGTAAACAGAAGACTTCCAAAGAAAGAATAGGAAATATTTCTTCTTCATCTGTTCTTCCCTTTCTTTGCCCAGAACATTAATGGTAATCATTTCATGACCTAAGGAAACTGTAAAAACTTCAAATCTGCTGAATTTGAAAAAAAATTGGAATCTCTAGCTTAATGAAATTATGATTCATTGTTAAAAATATGATTGCATTAAAGATCTTCTTTTGAAATTGTTATATGCTATTTTATACTGCTTCTAACAATTAACAGAAGATTGTGTTTGGTATAAGCTTGGAATAAGTGAAAGTATTTGCTTCTAGAAATAATTGAGTTGGAAATAACAAACATATTTTTTATGATTGCATTAAAGATCTTCTTTTGAAATTGTTATATGCTATTTTATACTGCTTCTAACAATTAACAGAAGATTGTGTTTGGTATAAGCTTGGAATAAGTGAAAGTATTTGCTTCTAGAAATAATTGAGTTGGAAATAACAAACATATTTTCCATTGGTTGGCATATATTCATGTCTATAAAGTATATTATTGTTATAGTGGCAATTTCATCGAGTCATGAACTGATAGAAGGCATGAGGAGAAGGGGATGACAGAGGACGAGATGGTTGGATGGCATCATAGACCCAAAGGACGTGAGTCTGAGCAAGCTCTGGGAGATGGTAAAGGACAGGGAAGTCTGGTCTGCTGCAGTTCATGGGGTTGCAAATAGCTGGACATGACCGAACAAGTGAACTTTGGTTCATCTCTTGCTCATATATATTGTACAAATGGACAAAAATTTGGAAATGGTAAGATAAGAAAGACAATCAACAGAGGTTTTTGTTTCTTTTGATACTAGTTTTACTGTTATTTTCCTTAATTTCTCTAATTCAAAAAAGTCCCATTTTCCTTAATTATTCCATTTCAGGGACTTTCCTGACAGTCCAGTGGTAAAGACTCTGTGCTTCCCGTGCAGAGGGCATGGATTTGATCCCTGGTCTTGGGAAGTAAGATCCCATATACTGTGGGGTGGGAAAAGAAAAATCCCATTCAAAAATACAATTAATTATTATCTTATCACATAAAATCTTATCGATATTTAGAAAGCCATGAACCCTGAAAATAAAAATAATACTAAAAAATTATTTCCTGTATCACAAAGTACTTTAAAAATATCATTTGATCTTACATAGTGATTTTTAATGACCATAAAATGGCAAGCACCATGAGAATTGTATTCTGAAAACATGGTTCTTGCTTCTAGCTTATAATCTATAACTTTTTTTAATGGCAAAATACCCTTGTTTTTACTACATGAGTCCCCTGTTGCTATTTTTCACTCCTGGCACAGCACAAGAAAAAAGTATGAGAATTAATTGACAAGGTATAGGAAAGAAAGTAGACTAGCAAACAGAAAAAAATGACATTTCATCTTCAAACAGGAAAATTAATTTAAAAGGGTCATGAAATTACAACATTTGTTTGTTGCTGGTGATGTTTTCTTTGCCACCAAGGTCACAGGATAAAAATGCCTTGAGGGAATTTGCATCTAGATTATTTGACCATACAGAAACACTTCTAAAACTGAGCACATTTTTATTATGAGGGTATTAATTGTAGTGGAATTTGATCCCCCCAAATGATTCATATTTCTCTAAATAATAAAAGTATTCCCAACAAAAAATGACCATGAAAAATGAGAACTACAGTTACTGTGCTCTTGCACCTCTATAAAATGTTGAGCTCTTGTGCTGAGTGTCACCATGATTCAGGGGTAATATATTTTTACTACCTTTAGAACACTTGCAAAATTAAGCTAGAATTACCTCAGTTGACTGCTATTAGCCAAAGCTACAGTATCCAATGCCAAAAATAAATCCTCGTAATGATAGACTTCAACATTTGTACAAAGCAAGCTTTTAGAGATTGGTTTCTGGAAACTAAATATTTCTTGCTGTGACAAAGGGCCTGTCATTAATAGATACCTAGCACAGACCAGTTCAATCAGCAGATTTCTTTCAGCAATGTTTATGGAATTAGCAAAATAACACTAATGATTTTTTTTTTTTTTCTCTTAAGGTCTCTCTTTTTTTTTTTTTTTTTGGTAAAGAGCCTCTGTAGTTTTACAAACGTTACTCAATTCATGCTTAAAACATCTAGCTTTTTTTTTTGTTTTAGAAGGCAGAAGAGCATTTGGTCAAATCCTCAAAAGGCTGTCGTTTTTGTTTTCATTCTCTAGGTCGTGTCTGACTCTCTGTGACCCCATGAACTGCAGCACACCAGGCTCTCTTGTCCTTCACTGTCTTCGGGAATTTGCTCAAATTCGTGTCCATTGAATTGGTGATGCTGTCTAACCATCTCAAGCTCTGCTGCTCCCTTCTCCTTTTGCTTTCAGCCTTCCCCAGCATCGGGGTCTTTTCCAGTGAGTCGGCTCTTCGCATCAGGTGGCCGAAGTACTGGAGCTTCAGCTTCCTCATCAGTCCTTCCAATGAATATTCAGGGTTGATTTCCTTTAGGATGGACTGGTTGGATCTCCTTGCTGTCCAGGGGACTCTCAAGAGCCTTCTCCAGCACCACAATTCGAAAGTATCAATTTTTTGGCGCTGCAATACCTGTATTTCACGCATGGTTGATCGGTGACGAAACCAGAAGTGGCCTTGGATTCCCTGCCTGACTCCTCCAGTTCAGTGCTCTGACTCCTAGCGTGAGCAGTATCCTGATTCAGAGTAAGCTTGGATGTCAATATTTTATACCTAAATAATGAATCACTTTTAGGAGTACCACATGGCATGAAATATCTTTTTCTGAATTGTAGTTTAATACAGATAACATAAAATCTACCATCTAACCATTTTCAGGTGTACAGTTCAGTAGCTACTTAATTCACATTGTTGTGCAACCAGTCTCCAGAAGCTTTTTCATCCTGCAAAACTGAAACTCTATACCCATTAAACAATAACTCTCCAGTCCCCTCCTCTCAACTCCTGGCAATCACCATTCTATTTTCTGTTTCCATGATAGTGACTATTGTGGGTACCTCGTATAAGTAGAATCATATGATTTTTGTGTGTGTGTGATTGCCTTATTTCAGTTGGCATAAAGTCCACAAAGTTCACCCATGTTGCGGCATGTATCAGAAATTCCTTTCCTTTTAATGCTGAATAAAATGCCACTCTTTCTCTGTCTCTCTGTCTCTCTCTTTCTCTCTCTCTCTCTATATATATGATCTTTTGTTTATACCTTCATCCACTGAGGGACATTTGGGTTATTTCTATCCTTTGACTGTTTCAAATATAGCAGCTATGAAAACAGGTGTGCAAACATCTCTTCAAGACTCTGTTTTCAATTCTTCTGGGTATATACCCAGAAACGGGATTTCTGGATCATATGGTAATTCCACTTTTGCTTTTTTTGAAGAAACTCCACATTATTTTCTGTAACAGCTGCACCATTTTAAAGCCCCAGCAGCAGTGCACAAGGATTCCAATTTCTTCACATTCTTGCCAACACTTGTTATTTCTGTTTTGTTTTTTATTTGATCCTATCAATTTATTGGGTGTGAGATGGTATCTTATAGTTTTTGACTTGCATTTTTCTAATAACTAGTGATGCTGAGCATTTTTTCATGTGTTTATTGGCCCTTGGCCTATCTTATTTTGGAGAAATGTCAGTTCAAGTGTATCACCCCTTTTTATATTGGATTGGGTTTTTTGTGGTTGAGCTATAGGAGTTCTTTATATTTCCCGGATATTAAGCCCATATCAGATATGTGATTTGCAAATATTTTCTCCCATACTACATGATTATAATTTGTATGTAGAATCTTTTTTAAAAAAAAGTTAAACCCTGGCAGTCCAGTCATTAAGACTATGTGCTTCCACAATGCTGTTCAAATCAAGGGGTATGAGTTCCATCCCTGATTTGGGAGCTAAGATCCTACAGGCCATGTGGCCAAAAAAAAGTCAAACTCATAGACACAGAGAGTAGAAAAGTGATTGCCTGGGGTTGAAGGAGAGAGGATTAAGGAAAGTTTAATAAAAGAATACAAATTTTCAGCTATAAGATGAATAAGGTCTGAGGATCTAATATAAAACATGATGATGATAGTTGGTTACACTGTGAGGTATAATTGAAACTTACTAAAAAAGAGCTTTATTTTTTTTTTTAAAAAAAGGTAAATATATGAGATAGTGTATATGTACTTAACTTGATGGGGGAATACTTTCACAATAAATACCTACATATCAAATCATCATGTTGTACACTTCAAAAACCTTATAATTTTTCCAATTATACCTCAATAATATGGGAAAAATTATAAATTCTGAAAGAATATTTCCTCAGTTTTTAATGCTATTCTGTAAGCAATGGTTTAGAGACATGACACACTTTGAAAGTTTTTGTTTGGATTATTAACACTTTTGCCATCACCTTATTAAGTCTACAACCAACAAAACAATGAAAAGACTCATGCTTTAAAATGTTTTGATATCCCCCCGTATGTATTCATACACTCAAAAATATTCTTTGAGTATCTGCTGTATATCAGGGGCTTGTTAGGCATTAGGGATAAATTTGTAAAAGCCTACATAAAGGAACAAGACATAGTTTACCTTTGTTTACCTCACTGAAAAGGCACATACTAAGGATTAAAATAACTTTTGGGGGTAAAGTATATGAACAGAATCACTGAATTTCAGAGCTAGTAGGGATCTTAGGGATCTTAGACCAAGGATTCTCAATGGGGACAATGGTGCCTCTTTGGGGGCTTTGTGGAACCCAGTGGAGGGTTTGGGGTTGTTAGGTTGTTTAGAGAATGCTTTGGGATTTCTGGGTGGTTCCAGGGATAGGTGACATCCGCAATGTGTGGACAGATCTGTTCAACAAAGAATTATATTGTCTCATGCATAATTTTAAAGTGTTTCACTGGGAATTCATGAAGATGAATTATACTTAGCAGAACTTAGGACTGAACTCCACTTTACAGGCAAAGCTTTCTCTTATGTGATTTTTGGCACACACTAAAATTTCCATGTATTCAACTACGATGTAAATTGGGGGAAGATTTCTTTCTTCTGTTCCACATTTTTTTGAGTTGCTCATCATTCCAAAAATAATCACATTGTACACAGCAATGCCTTTCATGTTATTTGAGTCATTAAATCAATACATCATATCATTCTTCATTCTTAGTCATTATATATCTATCTCTCTACATAAAATCTTAGAACATGCTAATCTTGACAATATACTAATTTAGTCCTGACTTCAAAAAGTCAAATGTTTTAAAAACTCAAAAATATTACATTTACTATAAATAACAACATATTATAATATTAGATATAATAAGTTAAAATATTAAATAAAGTAATATAAACATATAAAAAATGAAACATTTTCAATATAAGTGGGTATAAGTAGCAGCTGACTTTTCATATATCTTGTAGTGTAGTTGTGCTGTGGTATTTGCATATTAAAATATATATGACTTTTTTAAGGTTAGTTTCTTTCCTTTTCTCCTTCATAATTATAGTTAGGAGATTACACTGGTTTTCTGGAAGTGTGTAAGCAGGCTATATAATCTAGGAATTCTACTTCAAGATGTTAAGGGGTATTCCAAAATGTTTGTTATGAGAACAGGTCTTTAGGTCTGATGAGGGTGAGACCAGGCCTACCTGAGATCACTCAGAGTGTGTTTATTTCTGCTACAACCTTTGTTTCAGTGTTACAGATTTTGCTTACTCTCCTGCCCTCCTTGAGAGTAGCTGCAGCCCTGGAACAGGATCTGTGTTCTCTTGAATCAGAGCATTAGGCACATTGAAGTCAGGTAGTAGCATGCATGATAAAATGGATGTAGAAATCACGCTGACTGTAAAGCACAATAAAAATTTTGGCAAATAAAGTGAGAGCTTGCCTTATGCGTCATCTACAATGCAATTTTTTACTTACTTTTTTTTTTTTTTTGATGTGGACCATTTTTAGAGTCTATATTAAATTTGTTACAGCAATATGGCTTCTGTTTTATGTTTTGTTTTGCTTTTTGGTCATAAGAGATGTGGAATCTTAGCTCCTAATCAGGGATCGAACCTATACTCCTTGCATTGGAAGGTAAAGTCTTAACAACTGCTTCTCCACGGAAGTCCCTACAATGTGGTTTTAAAGCTGTCATAAGGACAGTATCTTGGGCTATATAATCTAGGAATTCTACTTCAAGATGTTAGGGGTATTCCAAAATGTCACAAAAGGAAGTGACATCTTTGATGTTGGGTGTAGTTCTAAGAACTGGAGCTCAGACCCCAGGAAAATCAAGCTCAATTTCATGCCTCCTGTCCTCGCGTCCATGAGTCAGAGCTATGTTTCCTACAACAGAAGGGAGGTTTTAAAATTCATCACCTAAAAGGAGGTTCTAAATACTTGGTGGTTTTGAGTAGGTTTGGGAAACAATTAGAGGTGAAATGCTTGAAAACGTGTCTAGGAGGTGGTGTTGCACCACTGCCGCTTCCCAGGTACCCATCTACCCCCAGCCCCCACCATCCACACACCCAAACACTTAAACACATTAGTCACCATTTTGCACAAGTGCTGTTCTGTTTCTTTTTTTTTTGTAGTGTCCCCTTCTCAGGTCTCTAGTCAAAAATGTAGCAGAAATTCACTCATTAATAATCTAATGTTCCCAGTTTTTAACTAAGCAAAATCACCATTGATGTAACAGGGACGAACCCTGACCAAGGATAAATGCTTCGTGCCATATCCTGGTATCATAAACCCAGGTTCTCTCAACTGGAAGAAGAAAGAGCTTCAGAGGGAGAACAACTTGCAGCTGGTTGCTGTGTGGATCAACCACGAAATGAGACTTCCTCCAGTTCATCCACAGAGAGAGGACCCAGAGAAGATTCAGGGGCAATAACCAGTCACTGCTAAAGAAGCCACCTGCCAATGCAGGAGATGCAAGAGATGCAAGTTTCATCCCTGGGTTGGGAAGATTCCCCTGGAGGAGGGCATGGGAACCCACTCCAGTATTCTAGCTTGGAGAATCCCATGGACAGAGCAGCCTGGGGTCACAAAGAATCACATATGACTGAGTGAGCACACACACACAAAAACAGAAGTCAGTTGCAAAGAGAAGCAACTGCTGGCCTGTCAAGTGATTTTCTGGGATGACATATAAAATAGAAAAATAAGTAACTTTGCTCTTTAGACTCTAGGGTTAATGCGTCAGTTTTTCTTGTCACGAGTTTTTCCTACTTGCTATTCACCTGCTGTTGTCCTTCTAAAGATGTACTGTGAGAAACAAGGGTGAGATCTTATCTTTTCCATCTCTTCATGCAAAATATTTCTTCTCTATTTCTGCCTCAGAAACCATGGCAACTGCCTTTCTACCTGGGCATCTGCAGCTAGAGTTTCACCCTGTCACTCACGAGGAAAAGGCTGTCCATATCCCTGTTCTCAATTACAGAAAGCACCTTTGGATTTGAGCTGCTCATTTTGGGAGACAATTCCAGTTTCATGGACATTTTGTTTTGTTTGGTAAGATCGATGAGCTAGCCATATTCCACCAAACGGTGGGAGTTTTGAAGAGAGGGTGACTATGAAATATAACATTAGAGAACACAACCTCCATCCTATAAAATGCCAAAGAAATTTGGCAGTTCTGCTCTGGCCTTCAGGAGAAATATGCCAGCATGTTTTTCATAGGAAAACTCTGACCTCCAGGTGCCAATCTGAGCTTGGAGAGAGGGAATTCTTTGTCCATAAATGCAGGCAGCTGGGGCCAGAGGAGTGATCTTTGTTCCTTCATCAGAACAGAACCTTGGGTTCAAGGGTACCTCAGACTTAATGTAATAATGATGATGATAGCTAACATTTATTGAATGCTTACTTTGTATCAAGCCGTATGCCGTGTACTTCTATACATTATCTCACGTATTCATCACAACAGACCTGGGAGGCAGATTATTATTATTATTACTTTCACTTTATAGATGAGGATGCTGAGGTAAAGATTCAGTTAGGCTAGTAAGAGACAGAACTGGGATTTGAACCCAGGTCTGTCTGGCTTCACAAGCTTGTCACCCTCACACACAGCCTTAGGTGGGAGTTGAGCGGATTGGAGCAGATCTCACCCCCTTCCACTTCCCATCTCTACCCCCAAGTCTGAGTCATTGGGGTTTCTGGGCCTTTTATTGGTTCTCCAACTCCTGATCCTGTCTCCCCAGGTTACTCATTTTTTCTTGCAATTGAGGTCTCAGCATGCAATTATACTGCATGGTGACTTGGAGCATAACTGTCTACTCCTAGAAAACACAGGTGAACATAAGTTTCTCGACATCTTATGTAATGATGCTCGGCATTCTTTGGTTAAGGGAACTTGAGTCCATACCTGTCATCTTCCTAGCTCTAATTTTGGAACCACTGTGATTAAGAATGCAGCCAATCTAACTGGAGCTCTGCTTTACGTATCTGAAAGGGTCTTTCCTTAGTTTGCTTACTCTGGGAACAGGTTCCAAATAGCAGGAATGATGTTTATATGATGATATTTCTCATATATTGAGAGCTAGATGGATACCTGATTTGTAAACTGGCCATGGGAAATCTTGAGTATCCTGGCAGGTTACTAGGACTCCGGCTTGCATGAATCCCTCAGGGTCTTGGCAAGTGGGGTGGTGAATTTGGGGAAGTTACAGACCCCTAGAGCATCAGGATGAATCTCAAACAAAGATGTGATGAAGGCTGCCCTTGGTTTAGGGGGCCTGGGGTGCCCTGAAAAGCAGAGGATGTATAATGACTTGAATGAAGGAAGGAAAACTGATCCCTGGAGAAGAGTTCAGGGGCAGAAGAGAAGTGCTCTATTACTTGCTCGTATCTCTCTAGATCTGAGAAATATAGCCCAAGTCCCTCAAATGATCAGGCTACTTTTTAAAGGGCCTCAAGGAACGTAATAGTGAGTTTGAGGCCCGGCCACTGGAAGTTAGGCCCAAAAGTTGTGTTTGCTGGCTGGGGAGAAACTCTTCTACAGCTTTAAGGATTATTTCAGTGAAAGGAGAGAGCTGAGAATCATGTTCCAGTGATAGGGAAGTAGTAGCCACAAACCCAGGCCACTAAGAGCCAGAATAGGCAACATGAATCACAGCTTCGTGTGTTTAGAAAGTGTCAGAAGCAAGACCAGGAAGGCTGTCTTGTAGCCAATAGGAAAAGGAGGAGCTTGGGGTCTTGGAGCCCTGTGGTTTCCTTGGAAAATGTCCAAAGCAGTGTAATTATCCCCAAGGACAGGGAGCCTGGGGAGATAAGGGTTACCCCATGTTATAGGTTGAATCATGTCCTTCCAAAATTTATGTGTTGAAGTCTTAACCCCCAGAATCTAAGACAGTGACCTTACCGCAAATAGGACCTAGTAATCATTTTAGTTAAAAGGAGGTTGTTAGGGTGGGCCCTAAACCAATGACTTGCATCATTATGAAAAAGGAGTTTGGGACACTGACACGCACCCAGGGAGAACAGCATGTGGACATGAAGGCAGAAATCAGAGTGACGCTCCTTCCAGCCAAGGCACAGTGTAGACTGTCAGCACATCACCACAAGTGAGGGGAGAGACGAGGAACCAGTACATCCTCACAGCTCTGAGGAAGAGCCCAGCCTCGCCCACATCTTGATCTTGGATATCTAGCCTCCAGAATTGTGAGACAGTAAGTTTCTGTTGTTTAAACCACCCAGCTTGTAAATCTTTGTTATGGCAGTTGTAGGAAACGAATACATCCAGTGAAGCCCTCAGAGTGCCAGATATTGGAACATTAATATCAAGGAACCAAAGGGACAATGGTTCTCACAATCCATCACAATGAGATTAAACCCCTGCAACTGTGTTCTCAGTCCATACCATGTTCTGATGAATGGCTAGAATGAACTCTTCCCTGAAGAACAAGTGTAAATCCTATAAAATACTATATGCACAAATATTCATTCAGTGAACACTTACAGGAGCTACTATATGCCCAGCAACCATTAATATTTTAAAAACAGGACAAATAAAATTGGGTTAAACACTCAGATGTCTCCTTTTGAAAGTAATTTGATGATTGTAAAGTAAAATAAAGTAAAAATTCAAAAAAAAAAAAAGAAAGTAATTTGATGAACGGATCCACTGAAGCCTGTCTCCAACATGCTGCTCTGGCCAGTCCTCCAGAAGTCAGGTGGTGGTGGAGAGAAACATTGACTCAGCACATGTGTATGTACAACAAGGTTTCATTTTTTCAACCACACTTGATGGTTCCTGTATAGAATATTTAATTGAGAGCACAGCATGCTGCAGGATTTCCTTTTCTAAAATGGAAATCCTGTATGAAACAATGATCAAGATAATCATGACTTCTTTTTCTTGGCTTTTTCTTAGAGATGAGATCGGTCCACTTCATGTAATTTTGTTGAATTCCACTAGAACCTTTGAAATTCTTGCTTTAGAGAAACATTTTTTTTCTGGTATGGTGTTAGGGACATTAAAATGGAGGAAGTCTTGTTCAGGCTTCAGAAGTAGGAGAGCAGGCTGCTGACCTGCTTCTGACCCACCTGGACGCTGCTGGGATTCTGCACCCTGCAAACTCAGCAAGTTGGGTGGCACTTTAGGTAAAGAACGGGACTGGATCTCAGAATTCTTGAGCCCCTGAAGGTCTGGTCAACACCGTGGGGTCTAATGAAATCCTATGACTTACAAGGTGAAGCAAACAGCATTGTAAAATAAGAACTGCATTTTTGCATGCAAACTGATAATGATATGAGTTTGTACCTGGGATTATAAGCAGGAGCCCGTAAAATTGCACAGCTTCCCCGGTGGCACTAGTGGTAAAGAATCCTCCTGCCAATGCACCCATGAGTTTAGCTGCCCTGGGGCATGTGGGATCTTAGTTCCCTGACTAGGGACCAAATCCGAAAAACCTGCATTGTAAGAAGGAGTCTTAACCACTGGACCACCAGGGAAATCCCCCTCTGTATTTCCTAAAATTTCATTATGAAATTTAGATGCTCAATCTGATTTAGCTTTGGAATTTTGTCAAAGATGGGGTTGGATCTCCCATCAGGAGGCACCTCATGTTCAGTTCTCTCTCTTCTTGTGATGTTAGTGGCTTCTGATAGTCATATCCTAGATCGTATTTCATTTGAGATTTGCCAAATGATGATGTTTTAAGTCTGCTATTCCTTGAGTGTGAGGGTACAGCTCATCCAGGAAAGGCAGATTCAAGCTTGATTTTCTTTTCAAAATAAAACATCCTCCACAGGTGACCAATGAGATTATTTAAAAATATCATTATGAACCCATGACTTTTAAATTTATTTAATGTCTTAATCCATTGTTTGCATTAATGCTCACTGTCCCATCTTTGGCCTCTTGGTGCTGTTTCAATGCTTGAAGTCTTGCACGTAAGATTTTTTATTGCTTTTGGGAAAAGGGCATAGAGACCCTTTCCAGAACTTTCTCTCATAAAGTAATGGTGTCCAAACTTTTTTATTGTGAATTCCCATTAGAAAATACTTTCAAGCATGAATCACCACGATATGCTTATTTATAAATTGTACACATGTATTGTTGTTTATAGTGTAAAATAAGATACCCCAAGTAGAAATTTAAAATGATGAGATAAATTTGAAATAAACACTGTTTTAAAAATGATGGCCACCTAGGAGGTCACTGGATGTAGCTCTTTAGCCAACACAACAGCACTGGATGGGGAGGAATCTTGGCAATGGCAGAGAGTGCCACCTTTGCCTGGTGAAAGCCAAACATCATAAAAAACACCAGGCTGCTGGCCACCAATCCTGGGGCCTGGAAAGCTCAGCCCAGTTTCCTGCCAAGAGTTTGACCTTGAGCACAGCCGAGATTCCTAAAGTGTCCTGGCACCTGACCAGGCTCTTTCAATGTCCAACAATCTGGTGAGCAGGCCTGAGCTGGGTGAATGTTCAGGAGAGGAGACACACAGGCTGGCTTCACAAATGTAGAAAGAGAATCCTCTCCATTTCTCCAAGAAGGACAAATTTGAAGTTGGAAAGTGTGACTTTCTTTAGAAGGAAATGAGCTCTGATTAAAAAGAATTGATAAAGCAAATTACTGAAGAGTACTTTTTCATTGCCTTTCAATGCCGATAAACAAAACCAAAGGATAAACATATATTTATGACTCAGGCTGCTAAATAGAGGGCTTGTTTAAGTAATCTGGTTGAGATTAACTCTCAAAGACTCAAGTAAAGATTTTGTTCCATCCCAAGTAGCAGATTTCCTCTGTTGTGCTTTTATGATATTCAGTTTATGAGGACTCTCTTACTACCAAATTGTTTTGATATTGGTCTAAATTGCAAACCTTCAGACTTGTCAATAGCTCTGAAACATATTTAGAAATTATGAAACATTAATAAGTAAGGTTTCAGTGTGTCTGCCCTGTGCTGCCCTCTTACAACACCTACCATCTTACTTGGGTTTCTCTTACCTTGGGAGTGGGGAATCTCTTCAAGGCTGCTTCAGCAAAGCACAGCTACTGCTCCTTACCTTGGACGAGGGGTATCTCCTTACCGCCGCTGTTCCTGACCTTCAACAGGCCCTCCTGCGCCTGCGCAGCCACAGATCCTTGGGTTGCTCCTCCCGGCCGCCGGCCCTGGCCTCCGGTGTGGGTGGCTCCTCCCAGCTGTCGCCCCTGGCCTCGGGCTCGTGGTGGCTCCCCGGGGTCACCGCCCCTGGCCTCAAGCTCGAGGGGGCTTCTGCCGACTGCCCCTGACCTCACACGCGGGGTGTCTCCTCCTGGCCGCCTCTGATCTCAGACGCGGGGTGTCTCCTCCCGGGCCGCCACTGACCTCGGACGTGGGGTGTCTCCTAAAGAATTGATGCTTTTGAACTGTGGTGTTGGAGAAGACACTTGAGAGTCCCTTGGCCTGCAAGGAGATCAACCCTGGGATTTCGTTGGAAGGAATGATGCTAAAGCTGAAACTCCAGTACTTTGGCCACCTCATGCGAAGAGTTGACTCATTGGAAAAGACTCTGATGCTGGGAGGGATTGGGTGCAGGAGGAGAAGGGGACGACCGAGGATGAGATGGCTGGCTGGCATCACGGACTCGATAGGCGTGAGTCTGAGTGAACTCCGAGAGATGGTGATGAACAGGGAGGCCTGGCGTGCTGCGATTCATGGGGTCGCAGAGTCGGACACAACTGAGCGACTGAACTGAACTGAATAAGTAAGGCTGGTGTTGGAAGTAATGGTGGTTTATGAAAGGAAACTGTGGCTATGTTTTCAATGTGTCTGAACATAAAATCAACTTTGATATCTTCAAAAATAATCTTTTAGTCTCCAAAATGATAAAATTCAGAACAGCATCTGGCTTTTGAAATGGAGCCCACCCTCCCTATCTCTTTTTTGTAAAAGTTTAAAAGCAAATTTGGATAAAATAAAAATTTCTCCTCTGACAGTTTCTAAATTTAAACATGGAATTTTACACATAATTTGCTATAGTAGCAAAGGAACTTAGTAAGATCATCTTTAAGAAGCAGCAGAAATTTCTAAATGTTTCACCACCTGAAATTTTACCCTGAATTATTCATTTCTTGGAAAAGGAAATGGCAACCAACTCCAATATTCTTGCCTGGAAAATCCCATGGACAGAGGAGTGTGGCAGGCTTACAGTCCCTGGGGTTGAGAAGAATCAGACATGACTGAGTGACTTCACTTACTCTTTTCTGTAAGTTAAGAGTTGCTGACTTTAGAAGAATGCAAATGTGCCTCAGTTCAGTTCAGTGACTCCATCATGTCCAACTCTTTGTGACCACATGGACTGCAGCTTGCCAGGCCTCCCTGTCCATCACCAACTCCCGAAGTTTACTCAAACTCATGTCCATCGAGTCAGTGATGCCATCCAACCATCTCATCTTCTGCTGTCTCCTTCTCCTCCCACCTTCAATCTTTCCCAGCATCAGGGTCTTTTCAAATGAGTCAGCTCTTCGCATGAGGTGGCCAAAGTATTGGAGTTTCAGCTTCAACATCGGTCCTTCCAATGAACATTCAGGACTGATTTCCTTTAGGATGGACTGGCTGGATCTCCTTGCAGTCCCTAAGAAGCAGAATATTGTGGGTGAATATTGTGTAACATTTTGTGTGTCAGATTTCCTATTGATTGGAGGAAACTAGGTAAAGACACTTTGCAAATTTTGTGTGACAGTCTCTTCAAATGATGGCAAATTTTTTCACCTGCTTATCTTTTTCTGTACAAACAGTGAAGCCTTCTTTTTGTAATGCCAATCACTCTTAATAAAAAATAAAATTTGACCAATTTTAGCATCTATACTAGAGATTTGTCCCAAAAATTCAGTTCTTAGAATTAGAGGCAAGAGGCCTGAGCTTTTATTTTGTCTCAATCACCTTCACCTTTAGGAGGGCTGGCTAGCTCTTCAATTATGTGATAGTAACCCACCACCCTTACCGCTTAATTTATAAAATACCTTGGGATTCTAAATGACTTTTCTACAAATGCTCAGCATGACCAACTTATCCAAAAAGAAGACAGGTAGACTACATCATCACGGAACAATCTCCCATTCCCTGTGATTTCCCAACTAGATTAAGTGCTTGGAGGCCTGGGGCTGGCAGGCAGGGTTTGAAAGACAACAGCGCGCTGTTATGTAAACAAGTATTCGAACTCTAAGATGCTTACAGGGAATCCAGCAAAGTGTTTATATTTCCCATGATGACCACTTTAATTTTTTCAAATATAAAGTATCTTTTTTTAAAAAAAAAAAAAAAAAAAGAGGAGTTTTGGTGCTTCTCTTTTTGCTGATCAGCATGTGCCTGATCGTCTCCTTGATTGACCTGGTCTCATGGGTTTTCATCACAAAAGACAGCTTGCCACATAAAGTTGGATTCGTGTCAGGATTTCAATTTCTTGGTAACGGGCTTACCAATTAATAAACAAGTTTTTATTAAGCATTTGCTAATGCCCAGTACTGTGCTGAGTACTTCAGGGAACTCCGAGACTTATAAGAATGAAGGTGGTATTTCATTTGAAGTGTTTATAGTCTGGTAGAGAAAGATGAGTACATGAAAAATAATCAAGAACCAAATGCCAGTTGTTACACAAATCCATGCTACACAACACGGATCTGTATTAAGTTTCTGGGAGGCACTTTGGAAAAAGTTGGACATGTGGTTGTTTTTTTTAAATTATTACTTATTTTATATTATTTAAATAAAAAAAATATTTTCAGTAGTTCAATGTTAAAAAAATTTCAAAATTTCCAAAGATCTCAAAGGTCTTTTCTCCCCTGTCCTTCAACTCTAAGTTTCCTACTCAAAGGCAATCAATGTTACTGCCTTTTAATATATTTTTTCATATATATTTTGTGCATCTATAAGTAAACATGTGTAGGTATTTTTTCCCCTTTTAGAGTTACAAATGGTAACTATTCTGTGCCTCGAAATGCAGAGGTACTATGGTGTACCTCACTATTAAAAGATGAGGCTTCCTCGTCAATAGATGAGGGAGATTAAGAGATACAAACTTCCAGTTACAAAATATGAGTCATTTTGTACAGTGACTGATGAAATGTACAGTGTGGGGAATAGAGTCAATAATCATGAAATATTTTTGTATGGTGACAGATGGCAACTAGGCTTATTGTGGTGATCATTTTGTAATGTATAGAAATACTGAATCACTATCACCAGGAACTAACATAGTGTTGTAGGTCAATTATATCAATACTTTAAGAAACAAACAGACTCATAGAAAAAGAGATTAGATTTGTGGTAACCAGGGGCAAGAGGTGGAAGGAGGAGGAATTGGAGGAAGGTAGTCAAAAGTTATAAAATTCCAGCTATAAAATAGTTAAGTCCTAGGGATACAATGTACCACATGATTAATAAATACAGCTGTATATTATATGTGAAAGTTGAGTAAATCCAAAGTATTTTCATACAAGGAAAATTTTTTTTTTCTTTTGCATCTTTATGAGATGATGGATGTTCACTGAATATACTGTGGTAATTATTTCATGAGGTATGTAAGTCAAATGATCATACTGTTCACCTTAAACTTATACAGTGTTGTATGTCAATTGTATCTTGATAAAACTGGACAAAAAAAAAAAAGCTGAGATTCTGGAGCCTGTGTTCTAATCTTGGTTCTGTCATTTTTCACCAATGTGACTTGCGGCAAAAGTCACTGAGACTATTTTACACCCTCTAAAATGGAGGAAAATATGAGTGTTTGTTAAGGTTTAAATACTGTAAGGTATATTAAATGCTCAGAACAGTGTCTAGCATGTAGAAAGCCCTATAATATGTTAGGCATTATTATTATCATATAATATGTCTTGGAGATTGTTCTACATCAGCATAAATAGAGGACTCGTTGATTTATTTCCGTTTGCTTAATATTTCATCGAAGGACATCCTATACTGCGCTTGGACTTGAATAATCTTATACAAATAATATTTAGAAAATTAGTAAAACAGTGGTGTTAGGACTTCAGGAGGTAGGGCAAAAGTAACAGCTTACAACCCTATATGGGGTAACATATTCTGTTTTCCTTTACCTTCAACAGTCACTTGGGGAATTTTTTTCTTTTAATTGCTTTGTTGAGTCAGTTAATATTTACTTATTGAATTAAACCATTTTTCCCCCCTTAAGTATGAGATGGTGAAGAGCTTGACTGGGCTGTGTGCATGTGCGTGTATGTATGTGCACACTCTTCAAGTTGGGATGTGTGGAGAGCTGAGTCATAAGTGGCAGGATATATCAATTCAAACCTGTTTGCCTTACACCAGTGATTCTCAAACTTCTTTGGCCTCAGGATTCATTTTGCTCTCAAAATGTTTTGGATGCCTTTAAAAACTTCTGTTCAAATAGGAATGTTTGTCAATATTTCCCGTGTTAGAAGTTACAGAAGAATTTCAAAACTATCAATTCATTTACAACAACAATGAACCCATTGCATGTTAATATAAGTAACATATTTTTACAAAAAAGATATTTTCCCAAAAAAAATTAGTGAGAAGAATGGCATTGTTTTGCATTTTTGCCAATCTCTGTATTGTCTGGCTTAGACAAAGACAGCTGAATTCTTCTTCTTTATTCAATCTGTTGTGACATCACATATCACATAGCCTTTGGAAAACTTCACATATCATGTCCAGTCATGCGAGTATAGGAGTAAACAAAGCAAATAACATCTTTGAATTGTTAGCAACGTGGATGGACCTAGAGACTGTCATACTGAGTAAAGTAAGTCAGACAGAGGAAAAATATCGTATGACATCCCTTATATATGTAATCTAAAAAGAAATGATAAAAATCGACTTATTTGCAAAACAAAAACTGACTCACAGACTTAGAAAATGAATGTATGGTTGCTGGGGGAAGGGTAGGGGGAGGGATAGTTAGGGTGGACATGTACACACTGCTATATTTAAAATGGATAACCAAGAAAGACCTACTCTATAGCACAGGGAACCCTGCTCAATGTTATGTGGCAGCCTGGATGGGAGGGGAGTTTGGGGGAGAATGGATACATGTGTATGTATGGCTGAGTCCCTTCACTGTTCACCTTAAACTATCACAATATTGCCAGTTGGCTATACTCCAATATAAAATAAAAAGTTTTTTTAAAAATGAAAAAAAATCTTAGCACTGTAAAAGTGAGAATTATTTTTACTCCAAGTGAAACCACTACATGGTGTTTCAGGGGGCTCCAAAGAACTCTGGTTCTGTGTGTCTCAGCACAGAAAGAATTCAGTGTGAGACAAAGTGATAGGTAAGAAGAGATTTATTAGGACAGGCTTATGAGCAGGCAGGCAAGAATGCGCCTCACCTTGATAACTTAGTGGGATACAGTTTTAAAGTCAAAGGAAAGGTGGGGAGAGGGAGAAGCCCACCTTCTTCCTCATTCTTGAGTAGACATACTTCCCTCATCATTTCTTCCTCCATGTTGGGCGGGGGAGTTTTATCCCTACATGGTCAAGCCAGGACTATCACGGCACTCTGGAAAAATTACTTCATGTTTCAGTACAATGAGAGTCTTCCACTTTGATATGTCACCTTTCTATAAAGTATTGACTTTTATGTGTACACAGAGCATGTTGTAAGGGTCATTAACTTGCTGAGCTCGCTGGGCAGGATGTGGGTCTCATGCCACGGTCTTTCTATTGTTCTGGGGCATGGCTCATGCGTCTGTGGCATGGTTTTGCTGCTAAGCAAGCCTGCTTATTTCTTGAGTATTCATTAATTTACAGGGGTTCCTCATAGTTTTTTCTTTACTTACAATTTCCTAGTGAGATTCATTACTTAATTACCGATCTGTCCCTATCACAAGAACCTCAGTGAGAGGGTTTTATTGGCCCCAAATTTCTTCTCTGGGAGTGATCTTGAGTTCAGGTCTTTAGGATCACACTTCTCACAGCATCTAGCTGACACTACCCCATTTTACAAGACCTCACTAAAGCGAGTTAAAAACATTCCTGGTTTTATAAAATATTTACCAGATAAAACAGCTGGAGCCTTGGTAACGCTGGTAAAAATGGATATAAGGCCAGATATTACAAAGAATGCTCACATATCTAATTAATATTTGTCCCCAAAGTCTAAAAGAATGTATCTAAAACTGTACTTTAAAAAATTTTATTATGGCCAAATTACTCTGAAAATTGACCCACTAACTCGGTTCCAAATAGGAAAAGGAGTACGTCAAGGCTGTATATTGTCACCCTGCTTATTTAACTTCTATGCAGAGTACATCATGAGAAACGCTGGACTGGAAGAACACAAGCTGGAATCAAGATTGCCGGGAGAAATATCAATAACCTCAGATATGCAGATGACACCACCCTTATGGCAGAAAGTGAAGAGGAGCTAAAAAGCCTCTTGATGAAAGTGAAAGAGGAGAGCAAAAAAGTTGGCTTAAAGCTCAACATTCAGAAAACGAAGATCATGGCATCTGGTCCCATCACTTCATGGGAAATAGATGGGGAAACAGTGCCAGACTTTATTTTTTTGGGNATCAAGATTGCCGGGAGAAATATCAATAACCTCAGATATGCAGATGACACCACCCTTATGGCAGAAAATGAAGAAGAGCTAAAAAGCCTCTTGATGAAAGTGAAAGAGGAGAGCAAAAAAGTTGGCTTAAAGCTCAACATTCAGAAAACGAAGATCATGGCATCTGGTCCCATCACTTCATCGGAAATAGATGGGGAAACAGTGGAAACAGTGTCAGACTTTATTTTTGGGGGCTCTAAAAATCACTGCAGATGGTGACTGCAGCCATGAAATTAAAAGATGCTTACTCCTTGGAAGAAAAGTTATGACCAACCTAGATAGTATATTCCAAAGCAGAGACATTACTTTGCTGACTAAGGTCTGTCTAGTCAATCCTGTGGTTTTTCCTGTGGTCATGTATGGATGTGAGAGTTGGACTGTGAGGAAGGCTGAGGGCCGAAGAATTGATGCTTTTGAAGTGTGGTGTTGGAGAAGACGCTTGAGAGTCCCTTGGACTGCAAGGAGATCCAACCAATCCATTCTGGAGATCAGCCCTGGGATTTCCTTGGAAGGAATGATGCTAAACCTGAAACTCCAGTACTTTGGCCATCTCATGCGAAGAGTTGACTCATTGGAAAAGACTCTGATGCTGGGAAGATTGGGGGCAGGAGGAGAAGGGAACGACCGAGGATGACATGGCTGGATGGCATCACGGACTCGATGGACATGAGTCTGAGTGAACTCCGAGAGATGGTAATGAACAGGGAGGCCTGGCGTGCTGCGATTCATGGGGTCGCAGAGCCGGACACGACTGAGTGACTGAACTGAAATGAACTGAGCAGTCTGCTAATTGGAGACAGGAAATGCCTCAAAACTCAGAGACTGGCAACAGGCCCCTCACTCACAACATGCATTGAGATTACATTGGCACAAAGTGAGTCAACCTGGGCCATAAAATGATTAATATGAATCTTGAAGAAAGGCAGGTTTCTAAGCAAATTAGTCTCACTAACATAGCTTAAGAGATGTTTACATGAGTAAAACATCGTGGTTTGTCAAGTCCTTCTGAGTCTTAGGCAGAACCAACTTGAAGAGAGAATCTAGGGTTCATTAACATAGCTTAAAGTAAATATTTCTATAAGCAAAATGCATTGGTTAGCTTAAGGATTGAGACTAGTTAAGTTCAGGTGGAACCAGGTGTCATCATGGCAACCAAGAATTTTAAAAGAAACCTTTTTAAAAAATTTGTATAGAGAAGGGTAAATAATCTAACACTTGTTTGTTTTCTCCTGCCACTTAAAAGAGAGGTAAAAACGTCTGACACTTGCAGCTTATTTCCTCCGTTTGGAGACCCCTTGCCTTCTTACCTGTTATCCTCTCATTCCCCCATTTTCTTTTAGTAGAATTATGTTGCCTAGGGAAAGGGACATTGTGCTCATTCTGTAACTGCTTCCAAGCTGATAAAGAGCAACATCTCTAAATTGGTGAGGCAACATATTCTCCAAACCCTCATATGAGGGTCTCTGATCCAGGGGCCCCAAGTAGTAGTTGGAGGAAGCTGCCGCAGTTGCAGAAGTTTGAGCAACCATTTGTAACTTAAAAGCCTTCATGCAACTGGAAACAAATCCAGCTACACAGTTACAGATGCAGGGAGCAGACAGCAAAAGCAATCAGAATTATTGCAACTAGGATAGTTCCCCATGGGGAACTAGTTAACATCTCCAAAAGTGAGGCAGTTAAGGCTTCAGGAGTATCCATAGCCTGAATCATCTTGTTCATGTGTTTAGTAAAATGAGTAACATTAGTGCTCATACCGGGTATATATGTACAGCAATGGGTATGAATAATGGCACAAGTTCCTCGTGCAGTGGTCACAATATCTAAGGCCAATCTGTTTTGCAAAACCACCTTTCTAATTTGTATTTGTTCAGCATTAAGAGCTGACATAGCTTTTTGAGACTCTTGTAATGCCTGTTGAGTAAAATTAGTCACAGCATCCATTCGTAGCATAACATTTGTAGTTCTCAGAGAGGGAACAAGCATTGCAGCCACATAACCATACCAGTGAAATACAGACCTTGCCCACGAGTTCTAAGGTGTGGTAAATTAATGAAGCCATGAGTAAAACCTAGACCTAGGGTGCATCTACCTATCCAGCCAGGGGGAAGCCAAGCAAATACATAAGAGCCACATATCCAATAGGTTCTGTTTGGAGCAAGCCAGCGTGACTGAGATATCCAGTCCCAATCAGTGCCTGGCCAGGCAAAGGGAGGACCTGAACTGGGGTTGGAAAACACGGGAATAATTACACTAATTTCATAGCGTTGTGGTCAGAGAAGATGCTTCATATGATTTCAATTTTCTTAAATTTACTGAGGTTTGATTTGTAGCCAAGGTGTGGTCTATCCTAGAGAATGTTCCATGTGCACTTGAGAAGAAGGTGTATTCTTCTGCATTTGCATGACATGTCCTGAGGATATCAATGAGATCCATCTCATCTCATGTATCATTTAAGACGTGTTTCCTTATTAATTTTCTGTTTGATGATCTGTTCATTGGTGTGAGTGGGGTGTTAAAGTCTCCTACTATGACTGTGTTGCTGTCAGTTTCTCCTTTTATGTGTGTTAGTGTTTGTCTTATGTATTGAGGTGCTCCTATGTTGGGTGCATAGATATTTACAATTGTTATATCTTCCTCTTAGATTGATCCCTTGACCATTATGTAGTGTCCTTCCTTGTTCCTTGTAGTACTCTTATTTTAAGGTCTATGTTGTCTTATATAAGGATTGTTACTCCAGCTTTCTTTTGCTTCCCATTTGCATGGAATATATTTTTCCATCCTCTCACTTTCAGTCTATATGTGTCTTTAAGTGTGAAGTGGGTTTCTTGTAGACAACATATATATGGGTCTTGTTTTTGTATTCATTCAGTCAGTCTGTGTCTTTTGGTTGGGGCATTTAATCCATTTATATTTAAGGTGATTATTGATATATATGTTCCTAGTATCATTTTCTTAATTGACTGGGGTTGATTTTGTAGATCTTTTTTCTTCTTTTGTATTTCTTGACTATATAAGTCTCTTTAGCATTTGTCGTAATGCTGCTTTGGTGGTACTGAATTGTCTTAACTTTTGCTTGTCTGAACAGATTTTGATTTCTCCATCAATTTTGCATGATATCCTTGCTGGGTACAGTAATCTTGGTTGTAGATTTTTCCCTTTTGGGACTTTAAATATATTCTGCCATTCCCTACTGGCCTTCAGAGTTTCTGCTGAAAGAACAGCTCTAACGGGTATAGGGTTTAACTTGTATGTTACTTGTTGCTTCTCCCTTGCTGCTTTCAATATTGTTTCTTTGTGTTTAGTCTTTGTTAGTTTGATTAGTATGTGTCTTGTCGGGTTTCTCCTTTGGATTATCCTGTATAGGGCTCCTTGTGCCTGTTGGACTTGACTGGCTATTCCTTTTTCCATGTTGGAGAAATTATCAACAACAATGTCTTCAAAAGATTTCTCATACCCTTTCTTTTTCTCTCTTCTTCTGGGACCCATAATATTTGAATATTGGTGCATTTAATATTGTCCTAGAGGTCTCTGAGACTATCCATTATTCTTTTCATTGATTTTTCTTTATTTTGCCCTTAAGTAGTTTTATCCACCATTTTATCTTCCAGCTCACTGATTCGTTCTTCTGATTCAGATATTCTATTGGTTCATATTCAAGTGTTTTAAATTGGAGAAATTGTGTTGTGTGTCTCTGTATGTTCATTCTTTAATTTGTCTAGTTCTTTGTTCACTGATTCTTGCATTTTCCCCATTCTTTTCTTAAGGTTTTTGGTCAATTTTCTTATCATTATTCTGAATTCTTGTTCAGTTTGCCTATTTCCTCTTCATTTATTTGGACTTCTGTATTTCTAGCTTGTTCCTTCATTTGTGTAGTATTTCTCTGCCTTTTCATTTTCTTAAATTTATTATGTTTGCGGTCTCCTTCTCCCAGGCTTCAGGGTTGAATTCTTTCTTCCTTTTGGTTTCTGCCCTCCTAAGAAAGTGAAGAAGAACTAAAAAGCCTCTTGATGAAAGTGAAAGAAGAGTGAAAAAGTTGGCTTAAAGCTCAACATTCAGAAAATGAAGATCATGGCATCTGGTCCCATCACTTCATGGGAAACAGATGGGGAAACAGTGGAAACAGTGTCAGACTATATTTTGGGGGGCTCCAAAATCACTGCAGATGGTGATTGCAGCCATGAAATTAAAAGACGCTTACTCCTTGGAGAGAAAGTTATAACCAACCTAGATAGTATATTCAAAAGCAAAGACATTACTTTGCCAACAAAGGTCCGTCTAGTCAAGGCTATGGTTTTTCCTGTGGTCATGTATGGATGTGAGAGTTGGACTTGAAGAAGGCTGAGCACTGAAGAATTGATGCTTTTGAACTGTGGTGCTGGAGAAGACTCTTGAGAGTCCCTTGGACTGCAAGGAGATCCAACCAATCCATTCTAAAAGAGATCAGCCCTGGGTGTTCTTTGGAAGGAATGATGCTAAAGCTGAAACTCCAGTACTTTGGCCACCTCATGCGAAGAGTTGACTCATTGGAAAAGACTCTGATGCTGGGAGGGATTGGGGGCAGGAGGAGAAGGGGACAACAGAGGATGAGATGGCTGGATGGCATCACCGACTCAAAGGACATGAGTATGAGTGAACTCCGGGAGTTGGTGATGGACAGAGAGTCCTGGCATGGTGCAGTTCATGGGGTCACAAAGAGTCGGACATGCCTGAATGAGTGAACTGAACTGAACTGAACTGAAGTTTGGTCCACAGGTTTGTGTATGGTTCCTACAGGGTAAGATTTGTGCTGAGTTTGGTTTCTTTGTTTTTCCTCTGATTGGCAAGGTTGAGTGAGGTGGTAATCCTGTCTGCTGATGATTGGGTTTTATTTTTGTTTTGTTTGTTTTTTGGATAAGGTGTCCTGCACAGGGTGCTACTGTTGGTTGGGTGGTGCAGGATCTTGTATTGAAGTGGTTATCTTTGTGTGAGTTCTCACTATTTGAGAGTCACTAGGGTCAGTTCTTTGTTAGTCTAAGATCTTTAAGTTCCAAGTGGAGCAAGGACAAATGTATTCAGTGCAGTCTCACAGCCTGAAGCAGGGGATTCAGACTGGAAACTAGAAAACTGAGGAGAGCTACATGGACACTGAGAAAAGGAGATGAGATGGAAAAGATTTCTGGTAAGTAGCCCAGAAATAAATCGTCTTCAAGGTGCATTAAGAGCACCTGTAGGAGGAAAGTGAAAGGATTCTCATTTCCACAGCCTAATTATCATGAACGGATTTTAGGCAAGATATTAAAAACTATGTACTTGTGAAACATGAGAGAGAAAAGAATGAAATCCCAAATAATGTGGCTGTGAGGCAAGGTTGAAGGAAATACACTCTCCCTGCCATGTGATCCATCTGAGTTAACTTAGAGAGATGAGGATGGCAGGTGAGTTTGGAAGGCTATGTAGGGATACTAAAAATGCTTCATTTCTCACACCAAAGCATCTGAGTTGCTCCCCATCCTCCACTAGAGGTGTCAGGATGGGGCTTTGTGATGTCAAGGCTCACCCAAGGCCACCATTGACTGGAGAAGTGACTTGCTGACCTCATAAAGCATAAGGGTGTGGCCTCTGGGGAGGGGTATATATAGGGGTGCTCAGGAACTCTGGAGCAGACCACTGGAAGTCTTCAAAATGACTAAGGTACTGGGAAGCCACAAGGCTCTAGAGCTGTTAGGGAACAGCTGATTCCAGATGCCCAGGAGGAAAATAGGAAGTCCTCTTTTCAAATGAGGTCCAAAAGAAGTGTCAAGGTGAGCTAAACCCACCCAAGCTCTCTTGCATGATGACACCACCCCATAAGACCCACCTCCTCTGTCTTTGGCCCATACCTCTTCTTTACCCAAACCTTTTCCTCAAGCCTTCAATTCCATCCATCATAACCCTCTTCCCCAAACCAATGCTGTTCTTTGCTCCTTCTCTTATTTTCTCCAGTCGGCCAGGGTAACCATGAAGATGAACAAGCAAATTCAACCAAAGCTGACCAAAAAAGCTTCTCAGAAAACTCCCACCTCAGAGAAACTTACGAAAATCAGAGGCTTGTAGCCCTGTAGCCAGTGTTCCAAGGTGAATGAATAGCTGAATTAGAATGAACTGGAGGAGGTCGCAGAGACTGTGGAGACCTCTGCCATTCCAGCTGGACCAGTGGGCAGCCAGTCACTTCAGAGCATGGCTAGAGAGCTCAGAAATCTTTGGGGGTCTCGCTGCTAAGAAATGACCAACAGTACAGATGTTGAATCTTGTACCAACAGCACATATTAATAATGAAAACTCACTTCAGTTCATTCACTCTGTCTTCTCCGACTCTTTGTGACCCCATGAATCACAACACGCCAGGCCTCCCTGTCCATCACGTACTCCTGGGGTCCACCCAAACCCATGTCCACTCAGTTGGTGATGCCATCCAACCATCTCAACTTCTGCCATCCCCTTCTCCTCCTCCCCTCAATATTTCCCAGCATCAGGGTCTTTTCAAATGAGTCAGCTCTTCGCATCAGGTGGCCAAAGTATTGGAGTTTCAGCTTCAATATCAGTCCTTCCAATGAACACCTAGGACTGATCTCCTTTAGGATGGACTGGTTGGATATCTGTACAGTCCAACGGACTGCTAAGGGTCTTCTCCAACACCACAGTTCAAAAGCATCAATTCTTTGGCACTCAGCTTTTTTCACAGTCCAACTCTCACATCCATACATGACCACTGGAAAAACCATAGCCTTCACTAGACATTAATTTGTTGGCAAATTAATGTCTGTTTTTTAATATGCTCTTTTGGTTGGAGAAGCTCTACACAGTCAACAAAAACAAGACCAGGAGCGGACTGTGGCTCAGATCATGAACTCTTTATTACCAAATTCAGACTTGAAAAAAGTAGGGAAAACTGCTAGACCATTCAGGTATGACCTAAATCAAATCCCTTACAGTTATACAGTGGAAGTGAGAAATAGATTTAAGTGACTAGATCTGATAGATAGAGTGCCTGATGAACTATGGAATGAAGTTCATGACATTGTACAGGAGACAGGGATTGAGACCATCCCCATGGAAAAGAAATGCAAAAAAGCAAAATGGCTGTCTCGGGAGGCCTTACAAATAGCTGTGAAAAGAAGAGAAGTGTAAAGCAAAGGAGAAAAGGAAAGATATAAGCATCTGAATGCAGTGTTCCAAAGAATAGCAAGAAATAAGAAAGTCTTCTTCAGCAATCAGTGCAAAGAAATAGAGGAAAACAACAGAATGGGAAAGACTAGTGATCTCTTCAAGAAAATTAGAGATACCAAGGAAATATTTCATGCAAAGATGGGCTCAATAAAGGACAGAAATGGTATGGACCTAACAGAAGCAGAAGATATTAAGAAAAGGTGGCAAGAATACACAGAAGAACTGTACAAAAAAGATCTTCATGACCCAGATAATCACAATGGTGTGATCAATCATCTAGAACCAGACATCCTGGAATGTGAAGTCAAGTGGGCCTTAGAAAGCATCACTGCAAACAGAGCGGAGGTGATGGAATTTCAGATGAGCTATTTCAAATCCTGAAAGATGATGCTGTGAAAGTGCTGCACTCAATATGCCTGCAAATTTGGAAAACTCAGCAGTGGCCACAAGACTG
>SJYT01079406.1:0-40539 GCA_006410635.1 Cephalophus harveyi | reverse complement strand
TAGATGTTTTTCTGGAACTCTCTTGCTTTTTCCATGATCCAGCGGATGTTGGCAATTTGATCTCTGGTTCCTCTGCCTTTTCTAAAGCCAGCTTGAACATCAGGGAGTTCACGGTTCACGTATTGCTGAAGCCTGGCTTGGAGGATTTTGAGCATTACTTTACTAGCATGTGAGATGAGTGCAATTGTGCGGTAGTTGGAGCATTCTTTGGCATTGCCTTTCTTTGGAATTGGAATGAAAACTGACCTTTTCCAGTCCTGTGGCCACTGCTGAGTTTTCCAAATTTGCTGGCAGATTGAGTGCAGCACTTTCATGGCATCATCTTTCAGGATTTGAAACAGCTCAACTGGAATTCCATCACCTCCACTAACTTTGTTCGTAGTGATGCTTTCTAAGGCCCACTTGACTTCACATTCCAAGATGTCTGGCTCTAGATTAGTGATCACATCATCATGATTATCTGGGTCTTGAAGATCTTTTTTGTACAGTTCTTCCGTGTATTCTTGCCACCTCTTCTTAATATCTTCTGCTTCTGTTAGGTCCATACCATTTCTGCCATAAGGTTGGTGTCATCTGCATATCTGAGGTTACTGATATTTCTCCCAGCAATCTTGATTCCATCTTGTGTTTCCTCCAGCCCAGCGTTTCTCATCATGTACTCTGCATGTATGTAGCATGGCAACATATAGCCTTGACGTACTTCTTTTCCTATTTGGAACCAGTCTGTTGTTCCATGTCCATTTCTAACTGTTGTTTCCTGACCTGCACACAGATTTCTCAAGTGGCAGGTCAGGTGGTCTGTTCTACCCATCTCTTTAAGAATTTTCCACAGTTTATTGTGATCTACACAGTCAAAGGCTTTGGCATAGTCAATAACGCTGAAATATATGTTTTTCTAGAACTCTCTTGCTTTTTCGATGATCCAGCAGATGTTTTATTGAATTGATATTGAATTATCTGTCTCTGAGCTCTCTGATAGATAGTGGGGGTGGAGAGGTCAGGGAATGGATAAGTGTGTGAAGAGGGAGCCAGATGTGTCCTGGGAAGTTGATGACACCAGAAGGTTCAGGTAGCCAGAAATTAGGGGGAAAATCTAGGTTCAAACTGAACCCCAAAAATACATTTCCCATGGAAGATGAGGAAGAGGACTTGGTGTTTCTGTGTGTGAGTCCACAGGTGGGAACTTAGTTGGGGAGCCGTGTCATGTGTAGGATGGAAGTACCATTTGCTAAAAAGGCATACAAAGTAGTTGTGGCTAGGGATCTTACCTCAAAGTAATGTTTATTACACCTCAAAATATGATGTCAGCGACAAATAGCATCAAAAACTCAATCTTCCTTTCTAAAAGGTAGTCCGTAGGAGTGAAATAATGGTGGTTTTCAGTATGGAGATTTCTCAAAAAGCTAAAAGTGGAACAACACATGACCTAGCAATTTCATTATTGGATATGTATTAAACCATATATATACACACACACACAATGTATATACACATAAATGTGTATAACTGAATCACTTTGCTGTAAAGTAGAAATTAACACATTGTTAACCAACTGTACTTCACTTAAAAAGTATCATGACTGGAAAAAAGATTGGTATATTTCATTCTATGTAAAGTTTATATCCAAAGAAAATTTCTGTAAACAAACACAGCTCACTACTTACTAGCAGGCTTGCTGAAATACTTAAGGAGATATATATGGATGTCTGCTGCTGCTGTTGCTGCTAAATCACTTCAGTCGTGTCTGACTCTGTGCGACCCCATAGACCCCACCAGGCTCCCCCATCCCTGGGATTCTCCAAGTAAGAACACTGGAGTGAGTTGCCATTTCCTTCTCCATTGCATGAAAGTGAAAAGTGAAAGCGAAATTGCTCAGTTGTTTCTGACTCTTTGCAACCCCATGGACCACAGCCTACCAGGCTCCTCTGTCCATGGGATTTTCCAGGCAAGAGTACTGGAGTGTCTGGTTCAGCCTGCTGGTGTCCGGCCTGAGGCTGGGAGCTCCTCATCCATCCTCACAGAAGCAGTGGATCAGAGAGGATGTACATGCCCTGTATTTTGAAGGAGGACAAGGGAGACTACTGGGGTCCAGCCCCAGCAGGATCCAGGGGAACCCTCAGGATGGATGATGTCAGCGAGGGGGGAGGGGAGAGAAGAAAGAATAGAGACTAATATTCCTTGGTTTACAGAGAAAGCCAATAAAGCCCCAGACAGGGGACTTCCTCTGTTCATGGAGGCCGCAGGTGCCCTCTCGCTGGAGTGAAGATGCAGAGCGCCTTCTAGCCAGAATGAAGACACAGAGCACCTTCTTGATCAGGTCTTAGAAGCCCGGGCAGGAAAGTGAACGCAGAGAGCCTCTGTGCTCCAAGGGATCAGCCTGAAAAAGAGAGGGAAGGAGAGGGAGAAAGGGAGAGAGAGAGAAAGAAAGAATGATTGACACGGGGTGACCAAGCTTTGGTGAGCGAGGCCCATAACTTTATTTTCAAAAGGAACTTTTATACCTTGACTTGTACATAGAGGGAAATGAAAGATGCAAAGTCATACAAAGTCAGCCCAAACATTGCATCTGTTCTGTCTTTATTGAAACCAGGATTTTTTCTGCATACCTTTCCCATAAACAATGTTGTGTACATTATCTTCTGGGTTTGAAGGCCTGTGGACATTTTATGACCCTCTTTTGATAAAAGCTGCTCAACCAGAAAACTTATTTTCCCTTGAAGTGTTTTTTCTTTATATTTCTAATCTATGTCAGCCTCAGAAGTGCTAAACAGAGTTACATTCTCACAAAGCAAAGGTGCAGTGAGTTACAACAAAGAAAGAACCAATTAGCTCAAAGGTCTAATATGGTTAATTCCAAGGCTATTGCTTGTTTTTCTTAAATTCCAACTGCATTAACTAATGCACTCCCAGGTGCACAGTGGATAAGAGATATGGGAACTTAGCAGCAAGCATTGGCTCAACAATGAAATCCTACACCAGCACTACTCTAATAGCTTTTAACTCTTTGAAAGACTCTATATTTTTAGAATGTTTTAGGCTTTCCGTGCCTCTCACAGTTGGGAGGCTCTGAATAATCACATGCATAGCTGCAAGAGTCTGGATAAACCTGTCAGGCAAGCTAGAATGCTAACAGGGGGGTTTGAATTGAAATACTCCTTTCATGCCCAAGAGACTTATTAGCTAGAACGCTAAGTTGATTTTCTCCAGAAAAAAAAAAACTGGTCTGGGATAGCCCCCTGCTAATGTCAGAAGAGTTGGTAAAAGGCACAAAATAGTAAGACAGATTCTGGTTTTGGGATAGATGCTAGAGCAGGTCCAGGGGGTCCCTTGAGTCCTGATCCACCTTGCTCATCAGGTCTCTTCCACATGACCTTGTCATGGGTGGGATCTCCCATGCTGGCTCTCAGCAGGAGACAGGAAAGATTCAGGTATGCGGCACATCTGACTCCCTCTCCCACTCACCCAT
This sequence comes from Cephalophus harveyi, assembly GCA_006410635.1. Classification (NCBI taxonomy): domain Eukaryota; kingdom Metazoa; phylum Chordata; class Mammalia; order Artiodactyla; family Bovidae; genus Cephalophus; species Cephalophus harveyi. The sequence goes on along the minus strand of SJYT01079406.1, from coordinate 37,073 downwards.
ACCACCCTGGGAGCCAGGTCACACCAGTGATTCCAAAGTGGTAGTCCTTAACGATCTCTCTGTTCCTGAAGTATGGTTTGTCCCCCTAAAAGGAAAATACCAGCTTGCAGCAGGACTGGGGATGGCCTCGTTCTGGCACCTGTCAGGACCAGGTGGATGGAAAAAGTGAAGGTGCACAGGCTTCTAGGGTCCACAGTTTGTCTGCCAGGCAAGTGTCAACATCTTCCATTTTTCCTTTCCAAAGGCTCACGGAGAACACATGCGCACAGGTCATAGGATCCCCCAACCCCCACTTGCCTGCCCAGCTCGCCCTGCCACCTGTCCTCAGGCTGCCTCCCTGCCCTTCAAAGCCATCATGGAGTTAAACAAGTCTTCATCTTGGTCACTGATTATGATGGGCATCTGGCGGTGGTTCATAATCTGCTGTAGGTCAAGGAGCCAATCATGCCACATGTCGGGCAAGGAAGAGTCTCGAGTAACAAGGTTAGCTTCTGGCAGAGCAAGGGCACTGGAAGAGGCATCTGCAAAACCACTCATACTTCAGGCACAGAGAGGTCGTTAAGGAGTACCACTTTGGCATCACTGGTCGTCTGCATCTGAGTACTGCCGATTGCTCAGCCGCCACACTGACATCCCCTGCCCCTGCCACACCATCCAATGTGCCCATTCCTCTGGGTCCCCTGTGGTCTTCTGGGACCCTTGTCCGCATCCCCCAAGGGAGATTCTGTTTCTGACAGCTCTTGATGTATGCCTGTCTTATGTGTCCTGGGGAGTGGCATGTTAGTGGCCTCAAACTTCAGGATCTGCAGTCCGTGCAGCAAGCATTCTCCATGCGCAAGTGCATGTGTCTGTACATTTAGCAAGAGAGGCCTGGGTCTCTTCCCTGCTCCCTGTCTTGACAAGGGGTGGCATGGATGTACTGAAGTCATCTGGCACACTGTCTCCAGTCACTGATGACATCCATTCCCTGCCAAAGTTTGTGGCTTGTATTCAGATGCAAGCCAAACTGAGCCTCCCATAGTCATTTGCTCAGACACGTACAGGTAGAGAGATTCCCAGGCTCTGCTGGCACTGTGCCTGTGGAAATCACAGCTCCCCCTACCCCCAATTCCGTTGCCTCCCAATTCCTTTGCCCCCCCCCCTCAGCTGGCTGGTGCCCTCACCCCCACCCCTCGAGTAACAAGGCTAGCTTCGGGTAAAGCAAGGGCACCAGAAGAGGCATCTGCAAGTACTCTCTTTCGGGAATACTTGTTTCCTTTTGGGACCACCTCTACTTCAGGAACAGAGAGGATGTTAAGGAGTTAAGTGGCCCACTTTGGCATCGCTGGTCCTCTGCATCTGGGTACCCCTGCTTGCCCAGCAGCCACACCGACATCTGCAGCCCCTGCCACATCATTGGACGCACTCATTCCTCTGGGTCCCCTGTGGTCCCCTGGGACCCTTGTCCGCCTCCCGTAAGGGAGGATCTGTTTCTGACTGCTCCTGATGTATGCCTGGCATGAGTTTTCTGGGTAGTGCAGGACCTCACCTCAGCAATCCTGTTCCATCTTGGACAGTTGTGGTCCAACAACAAGTTGAGGAAGTTCCTGCTGCTTGTGCCCAGCCTGAGTCTGGGAGCTCTGCATCCATTATCACAGAATCATTGGACTGGAGAGGAAGTACATGCCTTTTCCCTTGGTGGGCCACCTGCTGTCTCCAACATCATCTGGGACAGGGCTAGGGCCACATGGAGAGTGACACCAGAAGAAGGCAGGAATTCCCCAGGCCACCTTGGTTCTTCTTCGGCTTGAGCCTGAGTATTCATGGTGCAGGGGCCCAGAGACCTGCTGGCACATTGCAGCCGTCTGGGATGTTGCAGGCAGCAGTTGGCCCGCCAGGCAAGGAGGCTGCCCTCTTCAATGGGGAGGTGGTGGAGGAAGGTGAAGCCCTGGAGGAGGGAGAGGTGTCAGGGATTGGCAAGTGTTCCAGCTGCTGGTGGAAGACATCATTGAGGAGGTTGAAGTGGTGGTGGAAAAGGAGCAGCAGAAGGTGTCCTTGCAGAAGCAGGAGGGGGAGCCAAAGGAGCAGGTCCAGGAACCTCCAAGGACTGGAGACCTGAGTGAGCGGCCCACACTAAAGGAGTTGGAAGCATTGGTGATCCTGCAGGTGGAGCTGAGGTCTGCGAATGAGAAAGACCACAGGGCCCAATTTTGGCTCAAGCAGAAGGACTGTCAGAGGAGAAAGGGTCCCTTGGCCCAGAGAAGCACCATCATCCAGGGCATCCCTGGCTGCTGGGCCAAAGCCGTATTCTTACTGCCCATTTTTGGAGGTCGGCTGCTCAGGAAGTGGAGAAGGAACAGGAGCAGAAGGAGGGGTGGGAGTGAAGACACCAGCCAGGTAGGGGGCCAAGCGAATTGTGGGGCTAGGGAATTTGGGGCAGGGGGAGTTGGGGGCTCCAACAGTACAGCAACAGCTGAGCCTGGGCATGGCTACACCTGTATGGGTGTCAGCAAATGGCTTTGTGAGACTCCTTTTGGCTCACATCTGAACAGAAGCTGTACCCTGGGGTAGAAAATTTATCTAACTAGTGACTAGAGGCCGTATGCCACAGTAACATTCCCTGAGAGTTGTTATTGAAATTGCGGATTATCCGGGAAAGTAGCTGAGACTTTGGGAGTCTTACAACCCATCCCAGTGAGTTTGAGCCCCTGTGGTTGTTTGCTCTAGTGAGGTGAAAAAGCAGGAAGTTGTTGACACGCCAGTTGGAGGTGGAAGGGGTGATGTCCTCCTATGAAGTTAGTGCTGGATGATTCCAGTACATCCATGCCACCTCTTGTGAAGACAGGGAGCAGTTCAGAGACTCAGGGCTCTCTTGCTAAAGGCACAGACAGACACACTTGCCCACGGAGAACGCATGCTTCAGGGACTGCAGATCCCACCACACCAGCAGGCCTCAGGGGCCCTGCACCTTGAATACTCGGGCTCACACCAAAGAAGATCCAGGGTGGTCCTGGGCGCTCCTGCCTTCCTCTCATCTCACTCTCCATGTTGCCATTGCCATGGCCCAGACCTGTGAAGGACATGAACGTCTGAGCACACTAGTTGACTGGCAAAATCATTGCAAAGGCACAAGCAGTACCCCTCAAATTGGTTGCTGGCCCAAAGCCTATCAACAGGGAAGCTGAGACACGCATGCACTGGGAGCCCTGTGATGTCACACCAGCATAGTATGCTGGCGGGTGGGGGCTGACTTCCACAGCCTGACCTCCAATCTCCAGCAGGAACCAATCAAATGGAACCTAAAGGCCTTTGCTTAGAGGGACATGCCACTTGGAATTCTGGGCACTGTGGCATCCGTGATCCAGTTGCCAGTCCCAGCTCAAGACAAAGCGGTGAGTGGTTCCACCAAATATGTTTGCTTGAGCCACAGGGCGAATGTGCCAGACAAGAGAGTGGGACACCCCGGCCAGTTGGGAGGTAAAGGCAAGGAACCTGACTCTGATGCTGCAATCCTCCTCAAGCTTGAAACTGCCTCTGAGTCAGCGGGTGACTACGTGTGCTCAGGAGTCCATACAGGTGAGACAGGGTTCCAGGAAACCTCACGGACAGAGGTATTCACCTCGGATCCGATCTGCAAGCCCTGTTCAGGGTGGAGGGGCGAGGGAGTGGGGTGGAGTTGCATGGGGGTGTTGGGGAGAGCGCACACTGATCTCACTGTCACTCAACTGCTGCAGAGTCCATCTCAAAACTTGTACCTTAGGCTAGAGCAGTCTTGGGAATACAGCCATCCTCTGAGAAAGGAACACACCACTTCCCTCGGCTCCCTGTCAGGCCGCCAAGCCACATCCCCAAACCACACCATCCTGGAGCACCTGACCCTAGGTCTGTGAGCTGCAGGCTTTTCCCATGTCTGCAGATGAGAGCCGGGACAGGCTGCCCATGTATGCGGCCATGGATGCCCTTCTGAGAGGAGGAGAGCTCCTCAACCAAGTGTTTCAGGAGGCAAAAGTGTTCCTCCTTGCCATCAGTTACTGTGTACTTGCCGGCTGCCTAGATCATGTGGGCACACTCAGTAGCAGTTTTGGCCTATGTGTAATATAGACCGATTAACAGTTACCCCCGGCCCCTCAGGTCACCTGGGAGGCAGAAACCCAGGTAACACACATGTGCTTTGGGAAGGCAGGTGCCCGTTCCCTCTCTACCTCCTGCCTGGATCCACACCTTTGCCCCTCTGCCTTTCACAGACAAAGATGATACCCCAGCAAAAGGAAAGAATTCAGGGCAGGAATTTTGGAATGAGCAATGTGGATTCCTTGGCCAGACCACTATTCCCTATACCCTGGAGCCTGAAAAGCAGCAGGCTCTGAGCGGCCCTCCAAGGCATCCCTGTCTCTGACTGTCCCAGGGTGCCTGCATGCAAACAGCCCATCACATTTGCTTCCTCCTTGTCCCCTCCCTCACAGGCACACACAGGCAGAGGGTCACACACATACAGCCCAGACCTGAACCTCTGCTTTCTGTGCTGCCACGTAGGCTGGAAGTGCCCAAATGGATCCCATGCTCGCACCCTGTTCCATCAGACCCCTGGGGATACACACTGAGAGCTTACTTAACATGGTATTTCTCTCCCATGGTGTCAATGTGAGCCACACTCTTTGAGGTAGGGTCCTGGCTGATGCTCTGGTCCTGGGCAGCACCAGCTCAGCTCCTTCCTCTGTCTCCTCCTCACATGTGTGGAACACATCTCTAGGGCATCAGGCTCTCTTTCTGTGCCTCGACTTCCCGGGCTCTGCTCTTTTCCTAAGGACCTTGTCCTTGCCACAGTTGTGGGTCCTGCCCTGGCCTCGTCTGCCATTTCCACAGGTTAGCTCATGTACCACAGACTGATGGGTCCAAAGGCCATGGTTTAATAGCCCCACACCACATGATTTGCTCTGGGTGACGCCTCAAGCCCTCAGCCCTGCTTCCAGGTACAAACACATGCGACAATACAGCAGAAATTGTGACCATGTTTATGTCTCCTGATGTCATTCCAGATTAGTGGACCCACTGTCCTGAGTTGTCAGTGGCTATCCTTTCCTCATTCTTGTCATGGACAGGGGCACTGCACAGATGTATCAACCAGTCTCTCCAAGTCTGTGCACGCCTCCTGCCTCCTCCTCTGTTTGCTCCACATCTCATGTCCTGTTGCCTTCATTTCTGTGTCTGCAGTGGGCCAGAGACACCTCCACACAGAAACACACACAAACACAGGCCACACAAGCACACGCCTGTACACACACACACGTTCAAGGCACAGGGACGCAAACCAAGAGGGAACACAGGTGTTTCAGTAGCTGAGGGACCAGTGGTTCATATGCAATGTAGACATTTCCATACTTCTTATAGGAAAGTCCCTAGTTGGTTCTTTACATGTGAAATACAGAGAAGTCCAACTTGCATGAGGGAGAATTGGCACCTGGGTTGTGATAAAGGAGATACAGAGAATTCCATACTTCCTGGCAGAAAATATCTGTCTTGATATATATATATATATATGAGAAAGACAAGTCATTCCATATTTCATGAAGAAACGTGGTGCCCAGATTTTCCCTTATGAAATAGCTGCTGCTGCTGCTGCTAAGTCGCTTCAGTCGTGTCCGACTCTGTGCAACCCCATAGACGGCAGCCCACCGGGCTCCCCCATCCCTGGGATTCTCCAGGCAAGAATACTGGAGTGGGTTGCCATGTCCTTCTCCAATGCAGGAAAGTGAAAAGTGAAAGTGAAGTCGCTCAGTCGTGTCCGACTCCTAGCGACCCCATGGACCGCAGCCCACCAGGCTCTTCCGTCCATTGGAGTTTCCAGGCAAGAGTACTGGGGTGGGGTGCCATTGCCTTCCCCTTTATGAAATAGAGATCATTCCAATTCCATATTGGTTCTCTGAGTCTTAAGGAAACCAATGCCAAATGGTCATATGTGAAATGTAGAGGATTCCAAGTTTCAGTTAAGGAAATCAGCGTCCAGATTTTCACACAGAAAGTATAGGGAATTCCACATTATAGGTAAGAAAATCAGCCTCCAGGTTCTGTAGTGTGAAATACCGAAAGTTCAGTGTATCTTGGCATCAAGTCAGCATCAATATATTCATATGTAAAATGTAGAGAATTAGCTACTTAATTGAGTGAAATTGTCATCCTGATTTTCAAGTGTGAACTATACAGTTTTCCAGATTTTTATGTAGTAAAGTCATTGCACAGATTTTCGTATCTGAAAGATATGGAATTTCAGATCTCAGTGGGGACAAACTTTCATAGGTGATATATGGAAGATTCAATGCTTCATCTGTGAAAACTTGAGCATAGATTTTCACATGTGATATATAGAGCATTTCCTATTTCATGTAGAAAATGAGTGGCCAGATTTCAAATGTGAAATATAGAGAATTTCTATGTGACGTGAGAAAATTGGTACCGTATGTTCATGCATGAAATACAGAGAAAAAGAAATTGTATACTTTTTGTAGGACTATCTGGGCCAATTTTTCTATACATGAAACATGAAAAATATCATGTATGAAAATCTGTTTCCAGTGGTCTATATAGTCATTCTAGAGTATTACTTATTTTTCTCAGAAAATAATCATACAGATTTTCTAATATGAAATATCCAGAATGACATAGAGCTAGCAGAACAATCTATGTTCAGATTTTCAACTGTAAAATACACATCATTCCACATTTCACATCAGAAAATCTGTACTATGAGTTCCACATGTGAAACATACAGAATTCTATACTTCACATTTGAAAATCTCTGCCTAGAAAACCCCTGTTATTGCTTTAATATGTGAAGCGCAGAGAATTTGGCACCTGACCCCATTACTTCATGGCAAATAGATGGGCAAACAATGGAAACAGTGGCTGACTTTATTTTTTGGGGGTGGGCCCCAAAATCACTGCAGATGGTGATTGCAGCCATGAAATTAAAAGACTCTTACTCCTTGGAAGAAATGTTATGACCAAGATAGACAGCATATTGAAAAGCAGAGACATTATTAGGTCAACAAAGGTCTGTCTAGTCAAGGCTATGTTTTTTCCAGTCGTCATGTATGCATGTGAGAGTTGGACTGTGAAGAAAGCTGAGTGCAGACGAATTGATGCTTTTGAACTGTAGTCTTGAAGACCAGAGAAGGAAATGTCACCCCACTCCAGTACTCTTGCCTGGAAAATCCCATGGACAGAGGAGCCTGGTAGGCTGCAGTCCATGAGGTCACTAAGAGTCGGACACTATTGAGTGACTGAACTGAACTGAACTTGTCTTTCTTCGAGTCAGTCCCACCTAAGGCTCAGAACCTACTTGACAAACCAGAATATTTTACTCATGTAAGTTTTCTCACAAGGAATGTTAATGACATGATGTAGTTGCTTGGAAAGCTGCCTTTCTTCAAGATTCATGTCAGTCATTTTATGACCCAGGACAACTCACCTGTGTCAATGTTATCTCAAAATATACGTTGTGTGTGAGTGTCCTGGTGAGAATCTCTGAGTTTTGAGAGATTTTCTTTCTCTAATTAGCATCCTGCTAGTAGCTATATAAACTTCAGCTAAAGCCCAGCAAAGGGTCACTATTTCTGGCCCCTTCTGATGTGGATGTTGATGAACCATCATCCATGCTCTCTTTGTAATACAAAATGCAAAGCTGTGGGTAAAGTGGAAGGATCTCTCTGGAAAATGGAAAGGTCCCGACCCATAGCAGTCGAAGACGTGCTTGTATTTTTCCACAGGATGCAGATTCGCCAATTTGGATCCCGGACAGACTGATCTCCCATTGCTTCCAAGGGCACTCCTCTGCCCCTGCCGCCACCGCCGCATGGAACAGCCGCATGCCGGGAGCCCTGGGTGGGGCCAGCCTGGCTGCCGGTACCCAGTGCACCGTGCTCACAGCCGGTAGCCCCGTCAGAGTCTGTACTTGCTTGGCCGCTGCAGCTTCAGCAAGGGAATGGGGCAAGGGCCGCCGCACCTGCTGGCAGGAGAGGCAAGATAAACATCGAGATCCTGGTGGGACTGACAGCTGCTGCAGTGCGAACTCTGACCAGAAAATGATTCTATTTACTCTATTTCAGCTTGTCTACCCTCTCCTTATGTTTTTCTCTTTGTTAATGATTCTGGGAAACTTAATATTCATATGAAATACACAGGTGGACTTAATGCAGTGTCTTGTAAACAATGTATGCTCTCATCCTGTTAAGATTTAATGCGATCAAGATGGTTTGTGGGCTTACTAATTTTAGGGAATTCAGCTTTAATGACAACAACTATTACTGTTACTGTTACTGTGGCAGCAATATCATTGACTCAAAAAGTGCAAATGCCCAATATGTTGAAAAATCATATTTTAGGTGTTTGGAATAGCTCAGATATTAGTTTAGACTTAGGGAAACTTCATAATCAGATACAGACTTTAGAACACTCTCGATTGGATTTTACTGCAGCTGGAGCTGCTAATGACCTTTTCCACACCTCTCTAACTTTATTTCTGGAAAAAACATTCTGTTTAATATCTTCAGTTATTCTGCTGTTGGTGCTCTAATTTTACTTCTTATAATCATCCTTCCTTGTATTGTCAGGATTCTTCAGCAGAGCATTCAGAAGCTCTCGACTGAGATGCACCTTGCTGTTTTAAGAATTAAAAAAGGGAGAGATGCCGGGAGCCAGCGTGAGGAACTCTGCCCATGGCAAAGGTCATGAGGAAGGAGGCTTCGGCATATGCAAAGGCATGATCAAGCCTCAGGAAACCCCCTGTTCCTGAGCATCTACCCCCCAAACCAGAGTCTACCTACTTTACTGTTTCATTCTCTCACCTACATCTCTGACTTTATGGGGGGCTGTTCCCCACTGGTTCTCTCGGAGAAGGAGTAAAACGTGCAGCTCCAAGTTAATAAAAATTCCTGGGCATGACAAGAGTGTTTCAACTTACGAACTCCTCTGAAGGTTATCTAGCCTGCCTGTACAGGTTCGTCCGGCCACATGTGATTGTTTACAGCCTCCCAACCGTGAGAGGCACGGTTTTAGACTTACTAAAGGCAGATTCTTTTGGGAAGTTAGAAATTATTAGTATAGTGAGTTTGTTAGGAATTATATTGGTGAAAGGTTTTTCATTTGTTGTGCCAATAATTGCTGCTAATTCACTGCCCTGGGTGTGACAAGGGTGTCTCAGGTCAAACCTCTCTGCTGACAAACTAGCTTGTGTGACAGGATTATCCATACTCCTGCCAAGCACATGATTGTTTACTACCTCTCAACCATAAGCAGCACAGAGAGTTTGGAGTATTTTGAAAGTCTTAATTAGCATACGGCTTTTCTCATTGTTGAGTCAATGATTGCTGCCAGGCCTCCATATCCTTAGGCACCTGGGAATATATTAATCAATGTATTTGGAATATAGAAAAAGAAATATAGTAGTTTTTGATGTTAGCAATACTAGACTTTTTGAGTTAATGAATTTTCTCTTTTGTTATAGACCACTGTACTTTGTTATAAATCACTGTGTCCTTGTTATGTAAAAATGTAACTTTATCTTAAGACTAAATAGATCTTAAGGGGAACATTGGCGAAGGGTTTTCATTTGTTGGGCTGATGTTTGCTGCTAAATCTCCATATTCCCTGCTCTTATAATAAATATAACTAGCATATAGGATAAATAAGTATTAACCTTTAGGATTAATCATGTTAACCTTAGGTTAAATAAATTCCTTTCTTAGTTGTAACCCACTACATCTCACCCTATAGGAATGCAAGTTTATCTGGTACCTTCAGAGGGTGGAGCCTGGTTTAAGAGAAAACACCCTTGGAAAAGATAAGTTGCTTGGTTATCAGAAAGAAAGGGTCGTAAAGTGTCAGCAGGCCTTATGTCCAGAAGATGATGTAAAACCCCTAAGACCATTTTTTATACATTTATGTAAAGCACCTGATTTTGATAAAGGTCAGGGCTGCTGACCCCCGCGTGACTTTAAAATTTCCATTTGTCTCTATGTGTAGCAAAGGGTATATAAGCAAACCTAAAAAATAAAGAAGTTGGATCAGCTTCTGGAAAGACTGATTCCCCCATGTCGTTTCTTTCTTGCTCCCCATTTTTCTGGCTGAATTCCCATCTGGAGTGTGGGTGCTCGCCACGTCTACTTACTTGCCCCAGCTTTTAAGTTCCACGTGAGAAGGGGCCCAAGGAGGGGCACCTTCCGATATTCAAGTGGTGCCGGTGGCCCAACATAGATGGTGCAAATTCCTTGTCTTGGAATTTTATTGGTATTCCATGTAAACCAAGTTATTCAGCCTCTTTTTCTCCACTAATTTTCCTGCTACACTATCCATTTCTAATCTCTCTAAATATCTGCAATTAAATAAGTTTTCTCCTAGGATGCCAACTCCGTCTCCCCTTCGAATTACCCTGGATCCACTGGGGCTGGACCACAGCAATTTCTGGCCCCTCCTGATGTGTATGTTGATGAACTATCCTCCATGGCCACTGATTGAATTCCTGTCTTTTTTAAGCCAGGAATCCCAGAGCCTTTCACAGCTCATAAGCAACTTTTCAAATCCTGGGTACCACTGAATTGGAGTGCAATGAGTTGCTCAACATCCTGCAGGAAAAGGAGTATCGGAGATGGACCTAAATCACTTGCCATGTTCAACCCACACCTTTCTGCACCTACCCTTGAAATCCAGGGAGCTTCCTCTTACCAGTGATGCTAATGATATACTCCTTAACAGTCACTTCATTCTGGAATTACTGGTTGTTCCAAAAGAACAATATGATCTTGCAGAACAATATGATCTTCCTATGAGGACAGCAGCCCTCTTCCAGCTCTCAATATATCCACTCAGTGGATATCTGAGTTTCTCCACTTGCCAGGACAAAGTAGAGGGGTGGTAAGCTGTGAAATCTCTTTACAGGAGAGCTGTCCTTTCCTCTTTGCAGGGATAAATCATGTTTCCTCCCCTTCACAATCAGCCTCCCTTTCACATTGTGGTGTCTACAGCCTGACCTTCAAGTGTTTCCTGTATGTAGCAGCTACACTATCCATTTCTAATCTCTCTAAATATCTGCAATTAAATAAGTTTTCTCCTAGGATGCCAACTCCGTCTCCCCTTCGAATTACCCTGGATCCACTGGGGCTGGACCACAGCAATTTCTGGCCCCTCCTGATGTGTATGTTGATGAACTATCCTCCATGGCCACTGATTGAATTCCTGTCTTTTTTAAGCCAGGAATCCCAGAGCCTTTCACAGCTCATAAGCAACTTTTCAAATCCTGGGTACCACTGAATTGGAGTGCAATGAGTTGCTCAACATCCTGCAGGAAAAGGAGTATCGGAGATGGACCTAAATCACTTGCCATGTTCAACCCACACCTTTCTGCACCTACCCTTGAAATCCAGGGAGCTTCCTCTTACCAGTGATGCTAATGATATACTCCTTAACAGTCACTTCATTCTGGAATTACTGGTTGTTCCAAAAGAACAATATGATCTTGCAGAACAATATGATCTTCCTATGAGGACAGCAGCCCTCTTCCAGCTCTCAATATATCCACTCAGTGGATATCTGAGTTTCTCCACTTGCCAGGACAAAGTAGAGGGGTGGTAAGCTGTGAAATCTCTTTACAGGAGAGCTGTCCTTTCCTCTTTGCAGGGATAAATCATGTTTCCTCCCCTTCACAATCAGCCTCCCTTTCACATTGTGGTGTCTACAGCCTGACCTTCAAGTGTTTCCTGTATGTAGCTAAGCATGTCTTCTTCTTGGTCACTCATCCTGACTGTCACCTGGGGGTGGTTCACAAACTGCTTTAGATCAGGGAGCCTCTAGATGCCAGAGGTGACAGGCCTGCATGACAAAAGCTAGCCTAAAGAGTATTCTGGCATTGTCTGACTTCAATTTTCTACAGCACCTAGTCAGTTCTGCCAATCCACACTGTATGAAGGCCCAACAAGCCCCAAGGTTGTGCATATCAAGGCACTATCACAAGGAGGTGCTGTTTCTAACAAGAAGGCCCTAAGCACCATCTCAATGTTCTAAAAATTAGCTTATTTCTGGAAACAAACACTCCTAGCTACAAGTAGCATGAGCACTTAGGTATCCCAACCTCACCCCCAAAGTCATTCAGCTTTTTGGAGAAGATCTGTGTAGCAGACAACCCTTTTCTCTGAAGAGTCCATCCCTGGTGCTAATGACAATTCTGATTACGACTGCTGCAAGGAAAGACCAAATATCAATTTGTGCTAATCAGAACAGCAAGGACATCACCCAAAAGATCACAGACTGCATGACAGTAGTCAGTACCCATAATCAATCAGACATGCTAAAGGCTCTAGGTCCCCTGTGGCACTCTGGGTCCCCTCTCTGCATCCACCAAGGGAGGGTCTGTTTCTGACAGCTCCTGACCTATGTCTGGCCTGTGTGTCCTAGGTAGTGGCTGTTCAATTGTTTAAAACATCAGGATCTGCAGTCTCAGTGGCACACCTTTTCCAAGGGAAAATGTGTGTGTGTGTGTGTGTGTGCGCGCGTGCACACGCACATGTGTACTTAGCAAGGGAGCCCTGGATCTCTGACCTGCTTCCTATCTCCTCACGGGTTGGCGTGGATATGTCTGGAGTTGTCTGGCACTAATTTCCTATGAGGACAGCAGCCCTTTCCAGCTCCACCTTGCATGTGGGCAACCTCCAGATTTTACACTGCAAGAGTAGACACAACCACAAGACCTCAGACTGACCAGGATGGGTTGTGAGACTGCCAGTGTCTCTGCTACTTTCCCAGATAACCCACAATTTCAAAAATAACTCTCTGGAAATGCTACTCTGGCACACTATCTCTGGTCACTAATGACATACATTCCCCAAAGTTTATGGCTTCTATTCAGATGCAAGCCAAAAGGAGCCTCCCATAGTCAACTGCTCAGACACATACAGGTATAGCGATTCCCAGGGTCTGCTGGCACTGTGTCTTTGGAGATTGCAACACCCACAGCTCCCAATTCCCTTGCCCCCCCTCACCTGGCCAGTGACCCCACCCTGACCCCTCCTCTCTCTCCTGTTCCTTCTCCCCCTGAGCAGCTGACGCCTAAGAAATGGCAGTAGGGATACAGCTTTGGCCCAGAAGCCAGGAATGCCCTGGGTGAAAGCACTTCTCTGACTAAAGGGATGCTTTCTCCTCTGATGGTCCTTCCTCTGGAGCCAAAGATAGGTTTTGGGGTCTTTCTCATTCGCAGAGCTCAGCTCCACCTGCAGGGCCACCAATGCCTCCAGTGCCTCCAGTAGGGGCTGGTCGCTCGAGGCTCCTGTCCTTGGATGTTCCTGGCCCTGCTTCTCCGTCTTCTCCCGCTCCTGCAAAGACAGCTTCTCTTGCTCCTCCTCCACCACCACTTCAACCTCCTCAATGATGTCTCCCACCAGCAACTGGAACTCTTGCCCAATTCCTGACACCTCTCCCTCCTCCAGGGCCTCACCTTCCTCCACTGCTTCCCTGCCTCCTGATAAGGGTGGCCTCCTCGCCTGGTGTGCCACCTGGTCCGTGAACATTCCCAGATGGCAGCACCATGCCAGTGGGCCCAGAGACTCTGAGCCTTGAAGACCCGGTCTCACAAATAAGCAGATTCAGGTTGGTCCTAGGGCGCTCCCACTTTCCTCTGGTCTCACTCTCCATGTGGCCCTGACATTGGTCCAGAGCTGCAAAGGAGCTGGACACCAAAGCACAGCAGGTTCCCACAGTCTCAGTCAGTTCAGTTCAGCTCAGTTCAGTCACTCATTCGTGTCTGACTCTTTTGAACTGCAGCATACCACGCCTCCCTGTTCATCACCAACTCCCAGAGTCCCCCCAACCTGTGTCCATTGAGTCAGTGATGCCATCCAACCATCTCATCTTCTGTCATCTCCTTCTCTTCCTGCCTTCCATTTTACCTAGCATCAGGGTCTTTTCAAATGAGTCAGCTCTTCACATCAGTTGGCCAAAGTATTGGAGTTGCAGCTTCAAAATCAGTCCTACCAATGAACACCCGGTTTTAGAAAAGGCAGAGGAACCAGAGATCAAATTGACAACATCTGCCAGATCATCAAAAAAGCAAGAGAGTTCCAGAAAAACATCTTGTTCTGCTTTATTGACTATGCCAAAGCCTTTGACTGTGTGGATCACAATAAACTGTGGAAAATTCTGAAAGAGATGGAAATACCAGACCACCTGACCTGCCTCTTGAGAAACCTACATGCAGGTCAGGAAGCAACAGTTAGAACTGGCCATGGAAAAACAGACTGGTTCCAAATAGGGAAAGGAGTACGCCAAGGCTGTATATTGTCACCCTGCTTATTTAACTTATATGCAGAGTACATCATGAGAAACACTGGGCTGGAAGAAGCACAAGCTGGAATCAAAATTTCCAGGAGAAATATCAATAATGCAGCCATGAAATTAAAAGATGCTTACTCCTTGGAAGAAAAGTTATGACCAACCTAGACAGCATATTAAAAAACAGAGACATTACTTTGCCAACAAACGTCCATCTCATCAAGGCTATGGTTCATCCAGTAGTTACGTGTGGATCTAAGAGTTGGACTGTGAAGAAAGCTGAGCATCAAAGAATTGATGCTTTTGAACTGTGGTGTTGGAGAAGACTCTTGAGAGTCCCTTGGACTGCAAGGAATTCTGACCAGTCTATTTTAAAGGAGATCAGTCCTCGGTGTTCTTTGGAAGGAATGATGCTAAAGCTGAAACTCCAGTACTTTGGCCACCTCATGCAAAGAATTGAAAAAGACTCTGATGGAAAAGACTCTCATTGGAAAAGACTCTGATGATGGGAGGGATTAGGGACAGGAGGAGAAGGGGACGACAGAGGATGAGATGGCTGGATGGCATCACTGACTCGATGGACGTGAGTTTGAGTGAACTCCGGGAGTTGGTGATGGACAGGGAGGCCTGGTGTGCTGTAGTTCATGGGGTCGCAAAGAGTCAGACATGACTGAGCGACTGAACTGAACTGAACCAATGTTCTTTAGGATGGACTGGTTGGATCTCCTTGCAGTCCAAGGAACTCTCAAGAGTCTTCTCCAACACCACAGCTCAAAAGCATCAACTCTTCAGCGTTCAGCTTTCTTTATAGTCCAAATCCCACATCCATACACATCCAGCCTCAGTCACTCCCCTCCAGTTGGTTTCTTGCCTACAGCCTATGAGCAAGGAATGTGAGACACGCTTATTTCCAGAGCCTTGTGACATCACACATGCATAATGTGTTCAAGAGAGTGGACAGACTTCTATACCCTGACCTCCAGACCCTATCAGGAACCAATCAAATGGATCTTAAAGGCCTTTAATCACAGGAACACACCCCTTGGAATAATGAGCACTATGGCAGTGGTGACCCAGCTGCCAGACTCAGTGCAAGACAAAGCTGTGGCTGAGTCCTCGGAAGCCGTTTGCATGAGCAACTGTGCAGAAGATCCTGACAAGTGAGTGGGACAGCAGGGCCAGTGACAGCCAAATCAAGGAACCGGAACCTGATGCTTCAATCCTCCTCAAGCCTGAAATTGCCTCTGGTGAAGCGGGCAACTACTTGTGCTCAGGAGTCCACACAGGTGAGACAGCGTTCCTGGGTACCTCAAGGACAGAGGTACTCTCTTTGGATCCAAACTGCAAGCCCTGGGCAGGACGTGGGTGTGGGGAGGTCAGCTGCTGCAGAGTCCATCCCAAAACTTGTGCATCAGGCTAGAGCAGTGTCGGGAATGCAGCCAATCCCTGAGGAAGGAGTACACTACTTCCCTTGGCTCCCTTCCTGGCCCCCACATGGCACCCCCTAACCGAACCTTCCTGGAACACCTGGCCCAACATCTGTCAGCTCCAGGCATAGGGACACAAATGGAAACAGGGAACACAGGTGTTTCAGTAGCTGAAGTACCAGTGGCTCATATAAATACAGAGATTTCCTTATTTCTTAGAAAAATAGGAAAATCTACATTCTCATCTTCAGATGTGAAATATAGAGAATTCCAAATTCCATGAAGGAGGATTAGTGCCTAGATTTTGATACAGGACATAGAATTTCATAGGGAAAAATAGTTGTCTAGATATATATGAGAAATAAAAGAATTTCATATTTCATGGGGGGAAATCGTTGTCTTGATATAAATCAGAAATACAAAGAATTCCATATTTCATGAAGAAATAGTGGTGGCCAGAATTTCATTTTTGAAACAGAGCTAATTCCAAATCCATATTGCTTCCCCATATCTTAATTGCATCCTTCATGTCAGTAAAACTTAATTGATATGTTCGTATAGGATGTATACAATTTCACAATTCAACCACGAAAATGTAGGCTCAACTTTCATGTGTGAAATATCTAGAATTTCATATTCAGGAAGGAAAAAGTGTGTGCATATATTCATATGTGAAACATACAAGATTCAATATATGATGAACGAAATATACAAGTAGATTTTCAAACATGATACACAGGTTTCTTATTTCATATAGAAAAAGCTGCACCTATATTAAGTGAAATATAGAATATTACATATTTCATGCAGGAAAATCCTCATTCAGGTTTTCATATGCATGAAGCAGGGCATCCAAAGCAAGTGCTCTGGAACAACCCAGAAGAATAGGGTAGGGAGGGTGTGGGAGGGGCATGACAATGGATGGGACACATTGATACCTATGACTCATTAATGTTGATATATGGCAGAAATTATCACAATATTGTATAGCATTCACCCTCAGGTTAAAATGAAAAATAAATACATTTTGAAAGAAAACACAAAAGAACAAGAGACTACTCAGTGATCTATGGTGACCTAAATGGGAAAGAAATCCAAAAATGAAGTGATACATGTACAGATGAAATTGGTTCAGTTTGACTGACTTAAAGTGACTATAGTTCAATAAAAATGTTTAAAAATATGAAAAATCAACTATACTTCCAACAATGAATAAATAAATGGTTTCCCTGTTTGCAATATATGTGTCCTTGAGGACATTATGCTAGGTAAAATACTTTAGTTAGCAGAAGACAAAAATTTTATAATCGCCTGGCATTGTTAAAATACCTGAATTAGAGAAACAGAGTGGAATGTGGTTTATAAGCTAGTGGAAACGGACCATGATGGTCCAGGTTACCAACTTCTAGTCATAGGTTAAATAATCTCATCAAGGAAGACAGTAATAGAAGCAGGATGGACATGGAATGGAAGCTCTTAGGACAAGAACACAAGTGAAGTTTGAGGTCCAACTCCACCAACAGTCAGTCTCTCAGCAAAGTGTAATGAAAGTCTCTGGCCTTGGGCTAGGTAGCAAGCAGCAGAGTTTCGGAACCGTCTGGGTCTTGCGGAGGCTTAGGGTCCTTGCATGAGCCACTCACTGACATGACAGGCTTCAAAGCACTAGCCAATGTGTCCCATCCCCACATTCATGACCTAATGGTTGTGGCAATTTGCATGGGTCACTGTCTGTGGGATCCAGTGCTCTATTTGGCTAAACTGAGGAGACTGAAGGCCAGCTGCATACTGGGCACCTGTTTCCCTCATTGAAGATGGCAGGGTATGGTATGGGGATCTTGGTAAGAGGAGGGCACAGAACTGAGAGTTGCCTCCTCAGCTGAGACTAAGTGCTGGTGGGAGGACGAAGAATGGGTGCTGGATGAACGCACCCAGACAGGATAGCCAGCCTGCACAAGGAAACTATCCTCCTATCCGGGACCTTGGAAGGTAAAAGTCAAACTTGGGGCCTTTCTTTTCAGGATAGGGAATAATATTTGTTTCCATTGAGGTTTATAGGAACACCATTACCTGACCCTGACCTTACCTCAAGAACAGAAGATCTATAGGAAGAAGTTTGCAGAAGCTAATCACACCCTTCCCTCACCTTTCCTATAAGTGGGCTTTGCTGAAAGCTTTTGGAAAGTTAGCCTTTTTTAAAGGTGTAAGCCACCTAATTCCTTGCATGCCCTGTGATAAAAATCCCTCTGTTTTAAACGCCTATGTTCTGATATTGCTTAGCTTAACTATGTTGGGCACATTGGTATTTGGTAACAGTAGCACCTTGTCTCTCAAGTCTTTGGAGGGTAGCAGACTATCTGAGCGAATGCCTCATTCCAAAACCACACTCTTGTGAAAGTATGAGAATGTGTATCCTTCTTCTGTATAAAGAAAACTATGAAAGGCTGATGGTTACCTCAATCAAAAATGTTGTCATAGGGTCTTATTTAAAGACTACTTATTATTTTGAAAATTCTGTAATGAACTGAGTTGCTAGGATACACATATACAGTATATCTTTTGTCTTTACAATTTTTAGTAGTTTCCGTATCATGACTATCACATTATGGTTTAATATTCATTAAAAAACAAAAAAGCTTTTCCTTCCCTTATGTCTTTGTGGTGAGGATTTCTAGGTTGGTAAGAAATTTTGAACTTTGTTTCATCTATATTACCCCTGGACAACCCATTTTTCTTAACCAGCTGCTTTCTGACCCTATTTGGAAATAGGACCTCTAGATAGGTAGGTGGGTTAATATGATTGGCACTTTATAAGAAAAGGAGATTGGTCAGAGACAATACAGAAACATGTGAAGACAAAGCCAGAAAATGACCATTAAAAATGCAAAAAAGATCTCAGATGAAAACAAATCAGCTGACCCTTTAGTTACTGACTTGATCCTCAGAAGTTTGGAAAACATTTATTGAAGCTCCCTGGTATGGGAAAATTTGTTATGGCAGCTTTAGCAAACCAATATATGCATTTCTCTTGAAAAGAATCCGTCAATTCCAAAATAATCCACCTTTTCTTACATAGATTTTCAGGGAATGGAAACTGGAAAAGAACCCTCTTACTCATCAACTGATAATCCTCACAAAGTCCTAGTGCTCCCTAAGAGTTTTCATTCTTTCTTTAGAGATTCATCTGGGTTGGAACTTATTCCTGCTTCATGGGTAAAGATGACATACAAAATATTAAAATGAGGATAATTTACAGGAAACGGTAGAAGAAAATAAGCACAAAGGAAAACAGCCTGACCTTGTGGAAAAGATACAGTCCTCTCCATTTATCCTTCCCATACATCTTTTTTAAATCCTGGGGAGAAAAGGGGTATATTTTAAGTCCTCTACCATCTAGAGAAATAAAACCTCTTGACCTTCTGTCTTAGCCAAGACTAAAAGAGAGAGTCTGTTCTCCATCACATCATACCCAAGACATGCATAACTGAGAATATTTGGAGGTAACAGTACCAGATAGAGGACACCTTGGAGAAGAGGTACAACAAAAATGAAGTAATATAAAAGGCTTTAGTGCCAGTTTTAGAGAGAAACTGTTCATCTCCCAGATGACACAGTGGGTAGGATTCAAATCACTAATAACATTCAACTTAGCCAGAAAGCAGTGCAGGTTCCCTCTATGGAACTTAATCAAGAAGTTTCAGTTCAGGCCTGTCTGTAGGCTCACATTTCCATTCTTCAAATGTTTTCATTCAGTCAGCAGACAGTTCAAAATATGGACAATGTACATGCACTCTTGGAAGATGACGAAGACTGAAAGAACAAAGAACCTTTCTAGGGCAAGGGACAGACAGTGCTACAGGTTGGATTAGATGGAGGAAGATGGAGAGGAGATTCAAAAGGAGATTTTAGGGCTAGGATCTGGCTTTTTGAGCTGGTGGGAGCAGCTCCAGACATGCCTGCAGACCTCAAGGACACTTTTCAATATTCAATAGATTAATGTGATCTCTGGCCTCAATGAGCTTTTGCAATCTTAATACCTCGGAATACTATACTAGACCAAGTGCAGTCTTGGTGCCACCAAGTGCAGACCAAATGCCACCACTTAGAAATTCACGAGATATTATTTGGGGGAGGGTGGGTCTTGTGGCAGACTTCTCTATCTGGTTTGTTCTGGCAAATCATATTTAATAGCATACTTATTCAAGCTGGAGCCAGAATTCACCTATATATATCCCATTCTCCTAGAAATATTTCAATTCAGTTCTCTTCAGTCGATCAATCATGTCAAATTTTTGTGACCCCCTTGGCCTGCAACATGTCAGGCTTCCCTATTCATCACCAACCCCTGGAGTTGCTCAAACTCATGTCTATTGAGCCAGTGCTGCCATCCAACCAACTCATTCTCTGCCATCTCCTTCTTCTGCCTTCAATCTACACCAGGCATCAGGGTCTTTTCCAATGAATCTGATCTTTGTGTCAGGTAGCTAAAATTTGGAGCTTCAGTCCATAAAATGAATATTCAGAGCTGATCTTTAGGATTGATTGATTTGATCTTCTTGGAATCCATTTCACTTTAGTCGCTCAGTCAGCTCTGATGCTTTGTGACACCATGGAGGGAGCACGCAGGCCTCCCTGTCTACCACCAAATGCCAGAGTCCACCTAAACTAATGTCGGTGATGGCATGCAACCATCTCATCCACTTTCCTCCTACAAACTGAAAGAAAGAAAGTAAAGCCACTATGTCGTGTTTGACTCTTTGCAAACACATGGACTGTAGGCCACCAGGCTCTTCCAGACACGGAATTTTCCAGGCAAGAATACTGGAGTGGATTGCCATTTCCTTCTCCAGGGGATCATGCTGAACCAGGGATTGAACCCGGGTCTCCTGCATTGCAGGGAGACGGTTTACCTTCTGAGTCACCAGGGAATCCCACAAGGTGGTCTTAACGCACCTTGAAGATCATTTAATTCTGGGCCACCTACAAGAAAACTTCCATCCCACCTCATTTTCTCAGTGTCCACGTAGCTCGCCTCAGTTTTCTAGTTTGCAGCCTTAAACCCCTGTCTTCAGGCTGTGAGAATGCACTGAATACACTTGCCCTTGCTCCAGTTGGAGCTGTCTTTTGCCATTTTGAAGACTCACAGTGGTCTGCTCCATATCCCCTGAGCATGCCTATATAGACCCCTCCTCAGGCGGCCACACCCTTATGCTTTATGCTGTCAGCAAGTCACCTCCCCAGCCAGTGGTGGCCCTGGCTGAGCATTGACATCACACAGCCCCATCTTGACACCTCTAGGGGAGGATGGGTAGAAACTCAGATGGGATAAATGAAGCATTTTTATGCCCCTGATCAGGGCTTCCCTGGTGGCTCAGAGGTTAAAGCGTCTGCCTCCAATGTGGGAGACCTGGGTTCGATCCCTGGGTCGGGAAGATCCCCTGGAGAAGGAAATGGCAATCCACTCCAGTATTCTTGCCTGGAGAATCCCACGGACGGAGAAGCCTAGTAGGTTACAGTCCATGGGGTCGCAAAGAGTCGGACACAACTGAGCGACTGAAATGAACTGAACTGAACTGATGAGACCTCAAAACTCACCTGCCATCTTTACTTCCCTCACTCAACACTGATGTGTCACATGGCAAGGGTAGTGTGTCTCCTCCAAATCTGGCTTCACAGCCACAGTATTCAGGCTTTCATTCTGTTCTCTCTCACCTTTCACCATTATCTAGTTTTTAATAACTTGCATAAAATTCCTCCTTGATAATTAGGCTGTACTTAAGTGTCTGTGGAAATGAGGATTATTCCACTTTCTTCCTACAAGGTGGTCTTAAAGCATCTTGAAGACCATTTAATGCTGGGTTACCTACCAGAAAACTTTCATCCCACCTGCTTTTCTCAGTGTCCAGGTAGCTTGCCTCAGTTTTCTAGTTTCCAGTCTGAAACCCCCATCTTCAGGCTGTAACAATGCACTGAATACACTTGCCCTTGCCCCCCTTGGAGCTTCCTTTTGCCATTTTGAAGACTCGCAGTCGTCTGCTCCAGAGCCCCTAAGCACCTGTATATATACCCCTCCCCAGGTGGCTACATACTTATGCTTTATGAGGTCAGCAAGTCACTTCCCCTCTTTTTCAACATGTAAAGAATAAATTTTCAGTTTATAAATGACACTCATAAGCATTCTTCCTTTTCTCCATGAGTGGCCAGCATCAGTTCAGTTCAGTTCATAAGCACAGTAAATATATATTCATAACCACATATACGTATCATATACACCTGGATTTTATAAATTCCATTCTTAAGCATTCTTATATTTCTCCACATGAGGGGAGCATAAGCACAATAAATATTTATTCATACCCACGCAAACTGTTGAGAGTCCTTGGATTGTAAGGAGATCAAACCAGTCAATCCTAAAGGGAATCAGCCTGAATATTCCTAAAGAGTGATGTTGAAACTGAAACTCCAATACTTTCACCATCTGATGTAAAGAACTTACTCATTGGAAAGTTCCTAATGCTGGAAAAGATTGAAGATGGGAGGAGAAGGGGACGACAGAGAATGAGATGGTTGGATGGCATCTCCCACTCGATGGACCTGAGTTTGAATAGACTCCAGGAGTTGGTAATGGACAGGGAGGCCTGGCGTGTTACAGTCCATGGGGTTGCAAAGAATCAGACATGACTGAGAGACTGAACTGAACTGACTGACATAGACATACATATAAAAGCCTAATACAGCCTCAAAATGGACATACTATCCCAAGAGTGGTGTACTAAACACGTTTTCATAATATATTCATCAAAATAACCACAGATGAATACTTCTATGTATGCTTAAAAAGGATGCAAGAATCTGTACAGCTACAACAGTAAGTCTATTTGAGGCAACATGGATGGACCGATAGATGATCATACTAAGTGAAGTGAGTCAGACAAGGACAAACACAAAATATCACTTAAATGTGTAATCAAAGATATGACACAAATGAATGCATGTTTGAAACAGAAATACACTCATAGACATAGAGAACAGACTTGTGGCTTCTAAGGCAGAGAGAATGGGGGAGCAATGGAGGAAGAGATTGGGGTTAAGAGATATAAACTGGAGTACATGGAATGGATGGACAAGTTCCTACTGTAGAGCAAAGAGAACTATATTCAGTATCCTATGATAAATCATAATGGAAAAGAATATGTATGGGACTCCCCTGATGTCCAGTGGCTAACTCCACATTCCATTGCAGGGGACGCACGTTCAATCCCTGGTCAGGGCATTAATTCCACATACCGCACAGTGTAGACAAACATAAATAAATAATAAACTAAATAAAAGAATGTACACACATACACAATGTATATATAGACATGTATGTGTATAGCTAAATCACTTTTCTGTAAAGCAAAAGTTAACACAACATTGTAAATCAACTATACTTCAATTAAAAAGTAACATGACTGGGAAAAAGAGATTGGAATTTTTCATTGTATTTAAAGTTTATATCCAAAGAAAATTGCTGTAAACAAACATGGCTCACTACTGAATGGCAAGCTTGCTGAAATGCTTAAGGACACACATAATAATGTCTGCAATTTACCACAAAGTGCAACAAGGAAAAAGATGGACTGTTGATTGGAAAGAGGGATGGACAAATGGATAGATAGCTGACAAAGGAAGTATTGTAAAATGGTTACAAAACCAGACCCCTATATATGCTGTCTAAAAGAGGCCTACCTAAAACCAAGAGACACATACAGAATGAAAGTGAAGGGCTGGAAAAGGATATTTCATGCAAATGGAAACCAAAAGAAAGCAGGAGTAGCAATACTCAGTTCAGTTCAGTCACTCAGTCGTGTCCGACTCTCATATCAGATTAAAAAGACTTTGTAATAAAGGCCATGAAAAGAGACAAAGGACACTATATAATGATCAAAGGATCAATCCAAGAAGAAGATATAGAAATTATAAATATACATGCACCCAACATAGGGGCGACTCAATATGTAAGGCAAATGTTAACAAGTAGGAAAGGGAAATTTAACAGTAACACAATAATAGTAGAAGACTTTAATACCCCACTCACACCTATGGATAGATTAACCAAACAGAAAATTAAAAAGGAAACACAAACATTAAGTGATACAATCGACTAGTTTAATTCAGTTCAGTTCAGTTAGTCTTGTTTGACTATTTGTGACCCCATGGACTGTAGCATGCTGGGCCTCCCTGACCATCACCAACTCCCGCATCTTACTCAAACTCATGTCCATTGAGTCGGTGATGCCATCCAACCATCTCATCCTCTGTCGTCCCCTTCTCCCTCCTTCAATCTTTCTCAGCATTAGGTTCTTTTCAAATGAGTCAGTTGTTCGCATCAGGTGGCCAAAGTATTGGAGTTTCAGCTTCAGCATCAGTCCTTCTAATGAACATTCAGGACTGATTTCCATTAGGAGGGACTGGTTGGATCTCCTTGCAGTCCAAGGGACTCTCAAAAGTCTTCTCCAACACCACAGTTCCAAAGCATCAATTCTTTGGTGCTCAGCTTTCTTTATAGTCCAACTCTCACATCTGTACATGACTACTGAAAAATCATAGCTTTGACTACGTGGACCTTTGAGGGAAAAGTAATGTCTCTGCTTTTTAATGTGCTGTCTAGGTTGGTCATAACATTTCCCCCAAGGAGTAAGCATCTTCATTTCATGGCTGTGGTCACAATCTGAGTTGATTTTGGAGACCCCAAAAGTAAAGGCTGTCACTGTTTCCACTGTTTCCCCATCTATTTGCCATGAAGTAATGGGACCAGATGCCATGATCTTCATTTTCTTAGACTCCTAGAGTAAATATCCTTTGGCTTCCCTGATAGCTCAGATGGTAAAGAATCTTCCTGCAGTGCAGGAGACCTAGGTTCGATCCCTGGGTCAAGAAGATCCCCTGGAGAAGGAAATGGGAACCCACTCCAGTATCCTTACCTGGAAAAATCCCATGGACAGAGGAGCCTGGTGGGCTGCAGTCCATGGGGTTGCAAAGAGTCGGGCACAACTGAGCGACTAGCACTAATGTAGTTCAACTCTCCTTGGTGTGGCTCTCCTTAGCGAAGCTCTCCTTAATTAGCTCTCCTTATCTTAGCTCACCTCTCCTTGGCTTAGCTCACCTTAGCCCTCCTTAGCTCAGCTCTCCGTAGCTCAGCTCTCCTCAACTCAGCTCTCCATAGCTCTCCTTATCTAAGATTTCCTTAGCTCAACTCTCCATAGCTTATCCCTCCTTAGCTCTCCTTAGCTTAACTCTCCTTAGCTTAGCTCTCTTTATCTTAGCTCTTATTAGCTCTCCTAGAGGGCTATGGAGAGCTAAGGAGAGCTAAGTTAAGGAGAGTCATGCTCAAGAGCAGAGCCACACTCAGGAGCAGAGCCAGGCTCAGGAGAGATAGGAGGGCTGAGCATAGGTGAGCTAAGCTAAGGAGAGCTGAGCTAAGCTATAGAGAGAAACAGTGACAGCCTTTACTTTTGGGGTCTCCAAAATCAACTCAGATTGTGACCACAGCCATGAAATGAAGATGCTTACTCCTTGGGAGAAATTTTATCCTAAGCTAAGGATAAGTAATTAAGAAGAGCTATCCTAAGGACAGCTGAGCTAAGGAGAGCTATGCAAGGGAGAGCTAAGCTAAGGAGAAATAATTAAGGAGAGGTAAGAAGAGCTCTCAAAGAAATAGAGGAAAACAATAGAATGGGAAAGACTGGAGATCTCCACAATAAAATTAGAGATACCAAGAGAATATTTGATGCAAAGATGAGCACAATAAAGGACAGAAATGATATGGACCTAACAGAAGCAGAAGGTATGAAGAAGAGGTGGCAAGAATACACAGAAGAACTATATAAAAAAGATCTTCATGATCGAGATAATCATGATGGTGTGATCACTCACCTAGAGCCAGACATCCTGGAATGTGAAGTCAAGTGAGCTTTAGGAAGCATTACTATGAAAGAAACTAGTGGAGGTGATGCAATTCCAGTTGCACTATTTCAAATCTTAAAATTTGATGCTGTGAAAGTGTTGCACTCAATATGACAGAAAATTTGGAAAACTCAGCAATGGCCACAGGACTGGAAAAGGTCAATTTTCCTTCCAATCCCAAAGAAAGGCAATGCCAAAGAATGCTCAAACTACCACACAATTGCACTCATTTCACACGCGAGCAAAGTAATACTCAAAATTCTCCAAGTCAGGCTTGAATAGTACATAAACCATGAACTTCCAGATGTTCAAGCTGGATTTAGAAAAGGCAGAGAAACCAGAAATCAAATTGCAAACATCCGTTGGATCAACAAAAAAGCAAGCGAGTTCCAGAAAAATATATACTTCTGCTTTATTGACTATGCCAAAGCCTTCGACTGTGTGGATCACAATAAGCTGTGGAAAATTCTGAAAGAGATGGGAATACCAGATCATCTGACCTGCCTCTTGAGACCTGTATGTAGGTCAGGAAACAACAGTTAGAACTGCATGTGGAACAACAGACTGGTTCCAAATATGGAAAGAAGTATGTCAAGGTTGCATATTGTCACCCTGCTTATTTAACTCATATGTAGAGTACGTCATGAGAAACACTGGCCTGGAAGAAGCACAAGCTGAAATCAAGATTGCTGGGAGAAATATCAATAATTTCAGATATGCAGATGACACCACCCTTATGTCAGAAAGCAAAGAATAACTAAAGAACATCTTGGTGAAAGTAAAAGAGGAGAGTG
The DNA here is from genome assembly GCA_006410635.1 of Cephalophus harveyi. Taxonomy (NCBI): domain Eukaryota; kingdom Metazoa; phylum Chordata; class Mammalia; order Artiodactyla; family Bovidae; genus Cephalophus; species Cephalophus harveyi. The sequence continues at coordinate 10,618 of SJYT01079406.1, read as the reverse complement.
AAAATGTTGGCTTAAGATTCAACATTCAGAAAGCTAAGATCATGGCATCTGGTCCCATCATTTCATGGCAAATAGATGGGGAAACAGTGGAAACAGTTACACACTTTATTTTGGGGGGCTCCAAAATCACTGCAGATGGTGATTGCAGCCATGAAATGAAAAGATGCTTACTCCTTGGAAGAAATGTTATGACCAACCTACACAGCATATTAAAAGGCAGAGACGTTACTTGGCCAACAAAGGTCCATTTAGTCAAAGCTATGGTTTTTCCAGTAGTCATGTATGGATGTGAGAGTTGGACCACAAAGAAAACTGAGTCCTGAAGAATTGAGGCTTTTGAGCTGTGGTGTTGGAGAAGACTCTTGAGAGTCCCTTGGACTGCAGGGAGAGTCAACCAGTCCCTCCTAAAGGAGATCAGTCCTGGGTGTTCATTGGAAGGACTGATACTGAAGCTGAAACTCCAATAGTTTAGCCACCTGATTTGAAGAACTGACTCATTTGAAAAGACGCTGATGCTGGGAAAGATTGAAGGAGGCAGGAGAAGGGAATGACAGAGGATGAGATGGTTGGATGGCATCACCAACTCAGTGGACATGAGTTTGAGTAAACTCCAGGAGTCAGTGATGGACAGGGAGGCACAGCATGCTGCAGTCCATGGGGTCACAAAGAGTTGGACATGACTGAGCAACTGAACTGACTGACTGAAGAAGAGCCGAACTAATGATAGCTATCCTAAGGAGGGCTGAGCTAAGGAGAGCCAAGGTAAGGAAAGCTAACCTAACGGGAGGAGAGCCGAGCTAAGGAAAGCTATGGAGAACCGAGCTAATGATAGTTATCCTAAGGAGGACTACACTAAGGAGAGCTAGGAGGGCTGAGACAAGAGCTTAAGGAGATCTAGGGACAGCTGAGCTAAGGAGAGCTAAGCTAAGGAGAGTTGCACTAGTAAAGCTGCACTAAAGAGAGCTAAGGAGGGCTGAGATAAGGAGAGTGAGGGGACCCCAGGTTTGGTGGCTTCTCTGGCTCATTCTACTTTAATGTACAACCAAGTATGACAAAAACTCTAAGACAACAGTAGCCATCCTAAAAGAGGAGGGAATTAAAAAGACCTTGCAGCATGGAGGCTTTTCTCTGTAGCTGCAGCCTTCAAACTGTTGTTGATGAACATCTGATATTCACAAGGCCACTGGACTCAACATGACCCCTACCCTTCAACATTTCAGGGGTAACACATTAAAAAAAATAGTAATTAAAACAAACCAACAAACAAAAAAACAAAAACAGGACACACTCAGGAAGTAAGTATCACCAGGTAAATATAACTCAAAGTGCTTTCAAAAAACAAAAACACCATGAATAATGTTCAACAGGGTTTCTTATCAGAGATATGAAATCTTTAGATTTCTGCCAAGTGACATCAACTCTGAGCACTGGAAAAGGCCACCACTGAAAACGGTCCAGACTGTTTTCATTAAGTTATTACCATTATTTCTTACCATTAAGAAATTGTAACTTAATATTAGTACCCAAACAAAAGTGAAATGGACTTACACTCCTGGTAAGAAAACTACGGTTAGCAAATGTTGTCAATGGGTGAGAGGCCAAAGGGTGAAGGCTGGAGCAAACTTATTCCCACAAATACCTATTCATAATCCATATGGACCTCCTGTATCAAAACACATGTCCTCAACATATTCTAAAAATATAGCTGTGACAATAACTGCAGCTGAATACCTCCAGGTATCTGTGGAAGGGTAGGAGAATCTGTTTACCTGCAATAACTACAATGGTGTAAATAGTCTTAAATAAGAAATAAAAGTTTCACTTAAGGAAAAAACCTAAAAGGCCAGAGAGACAAAAGCTTTTGGTGGCTTCCAGTTTCTCATTTTACTCTCATTTACAACCAGGCTTAGGAGAACCACTGAGGCTGCTGTTACCATAGCAACAAGAGGAGGGAATGAAGAAATGTTCCCGCCTTGTGGACATTTTCTCAAACAGCAACCTTAAACTAATTGCTGATGGGCACACTATTCACAAGGGTGCTCAGCTCTAACAAATACCCACCCTTAACAAATTGCCAGGGCTTACATAGGGGGAAAAAAACTAAAGCAAATACAGGGGAAGGTAACAGGAAGAGGATAGCTCAGTTCAGTCACTCAGTCGTGTCGGACTCTTTGCAACCCCATGAATCGCAGCTCGCCAGGCCTCCCTGTCCATCACCATCTCCCGGAGGTCACTCAGACTCACATCCATCGAGTCCATGATGCCATCCAGCAATCTCATCCTCGGTCGTCCCCTTCTCCTGCCCCCAATCCCTCCCAGCATCAGAGTCTTTTCCAATGAGTCAACTCTTCTCATGAGGTGGTCAAAGTACTGGAGTTTCAGCTTTAGCATCATTCCTTCCAAAGAAATCCCAGGGATGATCTCCTTCAGAATGGACTGGTTGGATCTCCTTGCATGAACAGGGAAAACCAACTCCCTGCTTCTTTTAAAAAGCATATGACAATTTGCATATTAGGTGAATTATAAGAGATACAAATATCAAAGTTGCATGGAAAAAGGCCACTGTCAAAAGCTGGACGTGGCATAAATGATAGAGTAACATTACTACAGTGGACGCTTTAGGGTACTGGTGGGATAGACCTGGTAAGAGCCATATGAGCATGGCTACAAAAGTGCACTCCTATGAGAGAAAAATAAATAAATAAATAAAGCAGTAAAGACAGTATGATAAAACAGATTGCCCCCTGGAATATTTCAGAAATGAACAGACTTCAAACACCACACACCCCTAACCGGATCCCTTGGCACCATTCAGAACATTGAAGAGATGAAAGTAAAGATAGCGTACCTGGAGAGAGCAATGTATAAACAAACGTGATACAGGTCTAGAATGAATTTTGAATCAAGGATTGAAATATGAATGTAGACTGTCTTCAGAGATAGAGATAAATCCAGAGATCATAACACTGAGTGAAGGAGGGTCGATTCAAGAGACATTCTGGGATGCAACAGAGTGGTGGAAATCAAAAATCCACAGCAGTGAGCAGCCACACAAAGGTGACGTGGACATGCAGCCTGACAAGAAACTTATGAGTAGCAGAGTACCCTGGTGGATGGAAGGGATGCATCTGGAGCTTGGCATTTGGTTCTTCCCACAAATACATATAAAATAAAGAATCCATGTAAACCTACTTCAGCAAGAGTGGTAGATGAAACACACTCTAATAACATGTAGGTGAAAACAAGCACAGCTGAATACATCAGCTACTCTCCGTGCCACAGAACAAGAATCTGTACACATAAATGCATCCTTGTCAATCAACTTAAATAAAATAGGAACATTTAATTAAAATAATCCAAGAATGAGGAGACACCAGGGTTGGTGGCATCCTCTGTATTGTTCTACTCCACAGTACAACCAGGCCTGACAAAAACTCTCAGGCAGCACAGGCCATCGTAAAATAGGAGGAAATAAAGAAACCTTGTAGCATGGAAGCTTTCCTCTGTAACTGCAGCCTTGAAACTATTGCTGATGGACATCTGATATTAACAGGGCCAATGAATTCAACATGACACCTACCCTTGAATGAGTCAGGGTTTACACACCCAAGATTAAATAAATCAATAAATACAAACAAAGACATACACAAAATAAGACTGGGACACTCTCAAGAAGAAATCATCAACAGGTTAATACAACTCAACATGCTTTCAAAACCAAAAAGCTCATGGATAGTCCTCCACAGGGCTTCTTATCAGAGATACAAAATCTAAACTGCCAAGAGACACCAACTCTGAGCAGTGGATAAGGCCACCATGGGAAACGGTCCAGACCAGATAGGGTAGCTTAACATTAATCAGGGGTCCTTTTATAGTAGTGGAGGCATATCAGTGGAAGGAGCCAGTATAAGAATCACTGTCCATGTGCCTTTATAGGAAAAAAGAGACAGATAGCTTGGCATGGCCTCTCCGCTCCTAGGAAACTTCAGAAATAAACAGATTTTGAAAACTGCATGCAAGAGAGCATGCAGTGCAGCAGCATTCACAATACCCAGGGTTGAAAGTAAAGAAAGTACACAGGGATGGAGAGATGAATGTGATATGGGTTCATGATGGAATATGACTCAGGCATTGAAACAAGGAAATAATGTCATTGTCAGAGGAACAGATATATGTGGTGATAATCTGAGTCAGTGAAGAAGGGCAGATTAGAGACAGATCATAGGATATACCTGTCAAGTGGAACTGATGATATTGCTGGCTGTGAGTGCCCTAAGCAAAGCAAAACGGACACCCAGTGCTGGAAACTCCCTGATGCTTAGCAAAGGGGATGGGTGAGAGGAAGGCTTACATTGGAAGGCTGAAATTCACGGCTTCCCACAAATACCTGTCAAATACACAATCCACAGGGATGGACAAAGCAAGAGTGATGTACTACACACTTTCTGAGAGCAGGGAAGAGGAAATAAACACTGCCAAATGCCTCTGTATATCTGTGTAACGGAGCAAGAATCAGTACAAATTCAACAAAGGTAACTCTGTAGATCAGCTTCATCAAACAATAAATATGAAATACAATAAAACTGAAAAGGAAGTAGACACAAGCTCCAGGATTTAGTGATTGACAGGGTAGCAGGGCATGCTACAGTCCATGGGGTCCCAAAGAATCAGACACGACTGAACAATTGAATTGAAGTTACTGACATATACATATAAAATCCTAATACAGACTCAAAATGGATGTCCTATCCCAAGAGTTGTGTACAACACATATTTTAATAATACATATGGGAAAATAACCACAGATGAATACCTCTATATATGGTTAAAAGGATACAAGAATATATACATCTACAACAATAAGGCCATTTGGGTCAACATGCATTGACCAAGAGATGATCATACTAAGTTAAGGGAAGCACACAGAGAAAGACCAATACTAAACGATATTACTTAAATGTGGAATCTAAGATATAACACAAATGAATGCATGTATGAAACAGAAACACACTCATGGACATAGAGAACAGACTTGTGGTTTCCAAGGCTGAGAGAATTGGGGGAGCAATAGAGTAAAGACTGGGGTTAAGAGATATAAACTAGAGTCTATGGACTGGATTGACAAGTTCCTACTGTAAAGCACAGAGAAATATATTCAGTATCCTATGATAAATAAAGAAAAAATATATATGGGAGTTCCCTGGTAGTTAAGACTCCACACTTCCCCTACAGTGGATACAGGTTGAAATCCTGATCACAGATCTAATACCCCATGCTGCACAGTGTAGCCAAAAACAAACAAACAAAAAAGATTAAATAAAATAGCATGTGTATATATAGACATATACACACACCGTGTATATATACACATATATGTGCATAACTGAATCACTTTGCTGTAAAGCAGACATTCACACAACGTTGTAAATCAACTACAATTCAGTTAAAAAGTAAGATGACTGGGAAAAGAAAAGATTGCTCTACTTCATTGTATCTAAAGTTAATATCCAAAGAAAATTTCTGTAAACAAACACAGCTCACTACTTAATGGCAGGCTTGCTGAAATACTTAAGGAGACACACACTGATGTCTGCAATTTACCACAAAAGGCAACAAGGAAAAAAGATGGATCATTGATTGGAAGGAGGGATGGACAAATGGATAGATAACTGACAAAGGAAGTATTGTAAAATGGTTACAAAACCAGAACTCTATATATGCTGTCTACAAGAGACCCACCTCAAACCAAGGGACACATATGGAGTGAAAGTGAAGGGCTGAACAAAAGGTATTTCATGCAAATGGAGACCAAAAGAAAGCAGGAATAACAATACTCATATCAGATAAAATAGACTGAAATAAAGGCCATGAAATGAGAAAATGAAGCCCACTACATAATGATCAAAGGATTAATCCAACAGGAACATATAACAATTATAAGTATATATGCACCCAACATAGGAGCACCCCAATACATAGGGCAAATGCTAACAAGTTTGAAAGGGGAAATTAACAGTAATACAATAATAGTGGGAGACTTTAATATCCCACTCACACATATGGATAGATCAACCAAGCAGAAAATTAGCAAGAAAACAGAAACTTTAAATGATACAATGGACCAATTAGACCTAACTGATATTTACAGGACACTTCACTCCAAAATAATGAATTTCACCTTTTTCTCAAGTGTACATGGAACATTCTCCAGGATGGATCCCATCCTGGGCCATAAATTTAGCCTTAATAAATTTTTTAAAAAAGCAAAATAATTTCAAGCATCTTTTCTGATCACGATGTGGTAAGGTTTGATGTCAACTACAGGGGGAAAAAAGCTATTAAAAATACGGACATATGGAGGCTAAACAACATGCTTCTGAATAACCAACAAAGAAGAAATCAGAAAAGAAATCAAAATACGCATAGAAACAAATGAAAATGAAAACACGACAATCCAAAACCTATTGGATTCAGAAAAGCAGTGCTAAGGGCAAGGTTCATAGAAATACAAGCTTATCTCAAGAAACAAGAGAAACATCAAGTAATGACCTAACTTTACACTGAAAGCAATGAGAAAAAGAAGAAATGAAGAATCTTGGGGTTAGTAGAAGGAAATAAATCATAAAAATTAGGGCAGAAATAAATGAAAAAAGAAAAGGAGACCATAGCAAAAATCAGCAAAAGTAAAAGCTGATTCTTTGAGAAGATAAAAAAAAAATAGACAAACCACTTAGCCAGATTCATCAAGAAACAAAAAGAGAGGAATCAAATCAACAAAATTAGAAATGAAAATGGAAAAATCACAACAGACAACACAGAAATACAAAGGATCATGAGACCACTATCAGCAACTATATGACAATCAAATGGACAACTTGGAAGAAATGGACGAATACTTAGAAAAGTATAACCTTCCAAAACTGAAGCACGAGGAAGTAGATATTCTTAAAGGACCCATCACTAGCATGGGAAGCAAAACTGTAATCAAAAATCTTCCAACAAATAAAAAATAAGCTCAGGACCAGATGGTTTATTCACCTTCATGGCTACCCTGGCCACCTGGAGAAAACAAGAGCGGGGTAGAGAATGGCATTGGTTTGGGGAAGAAGGTGAAGATGGATGGGAACAATGGCTTCAGGAGAAGGGGTGTGGGCAGAGAAAGGTTATGTGCCAGGCAAGGACAGGGGAGGGGGTCTTATGGGGTGGTGTCAATGGGCAAGAAGAATTTGGGTGGATTCATCTCACCTTGACACTTCTTTCGGCCCTCAGTTGACAGGAGGTCTTCATCTTTTCCTCCTGAGTATCTAGAGTCAGCTTTTCCATAACTGCTCTAGAGCCTTTAGGCTTCCCAGTCACCTTAGTCATTTACAAGACTTGCAGTGGTCTGCACCAGAGACCCTGAGCACCACTATGTATACCCCTTCACAGGAGGCCACACCCTTATGCTTTATGAAGTCAGCAAGTCACTTCCTCAGCCAATGGTGGCCCTAGGTGGGCCTTGACATCACAGAGCCCCATTCTGTCACCTCTAGTGGAGGATGGGCAGTAACTCAGATGATTTGGTGGGAGAAGCGAGGAATTTTTAATGGCCCTTAAGAACCCTCCAAATTCACCTGCCATCTTCAGCTCTCTAAGTCTACATTGAAGGGTCACATGGCAGGGAGAATGTGTCTGCTCCAAACCTTGTCTCACTGCCACAGTATCCAGGCTTTCATTCTGTTCTGTCTCACATTTCACCATTACCTAGTTTTTAGTATCTTGCCTAAAATTCCTCCATGGTAACTGAAGTGTTTGTGGAAATGAGAATCATCCCACTTTCCTCCTACATGGTGGTCTTAAAGCACCTTGAAGACCATTTAATTCTGGGCCACCTACCAGAAATATTTTACATCCCTCCTCCTTTCTCAGTGTTCACATAGCTCTCCTCAGTTCTCTAGTTTCCAGTCTGAAACCACTGTCTTCAGGCTGTGAGACTGCACCGAATACACTCGCTCTTGGTCCACTTGGAGCTGTCTTGTTTCAAGTCTAGGACTCATGGTCACCTCACTAGGTGTACTACCCAGGTTTGAGTTATAACAGGTGATGGGGATGAGGCAGATAAATGAATGCTTCAGGTTGTGCTGGGTGATCCCAAGAAGGAAACGTCCACCTGTGACTGATTATTATTCCCAGGAAGGGGTGGTGCTTGCCCAATGGTGTGTGAGCCTGGTGTGCAAAGGTCTTCTAAACATGAGCCCTCACAAATCTCTTTTCTCATCTTGTTTTCGTACTGGCACCTACATTGGAGCTTACCTCACAGTGGAGACCTTGTTGGAATTCATTTCCATGAAGAGCTACCACAAGCTTCCAGCTTCCTGGAGAAAACACTGAGTAATAATGTTCTGCCCATTCAGTTCCCAAGGTCTCTCATTGAGGTGGTTGGCTCTGGAGGAAAGGGAATGAGTTGTGTGCTTCATCTCAGCACCTGGGTATACAGTTTTCTGTCTTAATGGGACTTCCTGGGTTTCCTGTGAAGTTCTCACTTTCTCATGTCCACTGGTTGCTTATTCACTCTGGATTCATCGCACTGCTTAAAATTTTAAGAGGTAGAACAAAGCACACCATATACAAACCCAAAAGATGACTCTTAAAATTTTTAGAACAAAGAACTTAAAAAATGAGTGAAAAAGACCTTAGCCAACAGTTTCTAAGAAAGATGTAGCACTGGCCATTCATTTTATTAAGAGATGTTTAAAAGACATGAGCAGCCATTTGACAAGAAAGATATGGGACTAGACCCTAACCACATTAAAAAATATTTAATCTCACTAAGTGCAGGCAGCTGCAACCTGCACACTAAGCACGGCCAGAGGAGCTACCCCACATCTGAGGTCAGGGGCAGAAGCTGGGAGGACCCCATGCCTGAAGGGCAGTGGCAAAGAGGAGTATGGGACTAGACCCTAACCACATTAAAAAATATTTAATCTCACTAAGTGCAGGCAGCTGCAACCTGCACACTAAGCACGGCCAGAGGAGCTACCCCACATCTGAGGTCAGGGGCAGAAGCTGGGAGGACCCCATGCCTGAAGGGCAGTGGCAAAGAGGAGTTACCTCACGTCCAAGGTCAGGGGCAGTGGCCGAGAATGCCAGGCTGTGATGATGCAGGAATGGCTGAGAGAAGCTACCCCATGTCTGAGGTCAGAGGCAGTGGCTGGAAGGAGCTACCCTGAGTCTGAGGCCAGGGGCAGGGGCCAGGAGGAGCCACTCCACGCCCAAGGCCAGGGGCAGCGGCTGGGAGGAGCAACCCCATGCCCAAGGCTAGGGGCAGCAGCTGGGAGGAGCAACACCATGTCCAAGGAGTGGTGGCTGTGTGGGCACAGGAGGGCCTAGAGGAGCTATCCCACATTGAAGGTCAGGAAGAGTGGCAGTGAGGAGATACCCCTCATTCAAGGTAAGGAGCAGCGGCTGTGCTATGCTGGAGCAGCCGTGAAGAGATACCCCACGCCCAAGGTAAGAAAACCCAAGTAAGATGCTAGGTCTTGCAAGAGGGCATCAGAGGGCAGACACACTGAAACCATATTCACAGAAAACTAGTCAATCTAATCATACTAGGACCACTGCATAATCTATTAATTTTTGTCCCATAAGAATGAAGCATTGGTTAAACATTTGAAAATTAATCAGTGTAACTGAAATTACTAAAGAACTAAAAATGAAACACAGTAGGGTCATCTCAATAAATGCTGAAAAATAATTTGATAAATTCTAATATTTATTCCTAGGTTAGGAAGAGCCCCTGGAAGATGGCATGGCAACCCACTCCAGTATTCTTGCCTGGAGAATACCCAAGGCCAGAAGAAACTGTTGGGCTTACACTCCATGGGGTCACAAGGAGCTGGATAAAACTGACCACCTGTGTACATTCTGTATAAAAACTGTTAGCAAACTAGAAATAGAGAACTTCCTCAACCTGATGATAGTAATAAGCTGTATAACTAACATCACACTTTGTGGTAGAACAGCACACCAGGCTTCCCTGTCCCTGTCCATCACCAACTCCCGGATCTTGCTAAAACTCATGTGCATCGAGTCAGTGATGCCATCCAACCATCTCATCTTCTGTCGTCCCCTTCTCTTCAGGCCTTCAATCTTTCCCAGCATCAGGGTCTTTTCCAAGGAGTGAGTTCTTTGCATCAGGTGGCCAAAGTATTGGACCTCCAGCTTCAGCGTCAGTCATTTCAATATATATTCAACACTGATTTTCTTAGGATTGACTGGTTTGATATCCTTGCAGTCCAAGGGACCCTCAAGAGTTTTCTCCAACACCACAGTTCAAAAGCATCAATTCCTAGGCACTCAGGTTTCTTTATACTGCAACTATCACATCCATACATGACTACTGAAAACAGCATTGCTTTGACAAGTCAGTCGTTTGTTGGCAAAGTAATGTCTCTGCTCTTTAATATGCTGTCTAGGTATATCATAGTTTATATTCCAAGGAGTGAGCATCTTTTAATTTCATGGCTGCAGTCACCATCTGTAGTGATTTGCTCCCCCTCTAGAAACAAAAGTCTGACACTGTTTCCACTGTTTCCTAATCTATTTTCCATGATGTAATGGGAGTGGATGCCATGATCTT
>SJYT01079398.1:629707-641526 GCA_006410635.1 Cephalophus harveyi | reverse complement strand
TCCACTAGCTTTGTTCGTAGTGATGCTTTCTAAGGCCCACTTAACTTCACATTCCAGGATATCTGGCTCTAGGTGAGTGATCACACCATCATGATTATCTTGGTCATGAAGGTCTTTTTTGTAGAGTTCTTCTATGTATTCTTGCCACCTCTTCTTATCTTCTGCTTCTGTTAGGTCCATATTATTTCTGTCCTTTATCGAGCCCATCTTTGCATGAAATGTTCCCTTGGTATCTCTCATTTTCTTGAAGAGATCTTTAGTCTTTCCCATTCTGTTGTTTTCCTCTATTTCTTTGCATTGATCACTGAGGAAGGCTTTCTTATCTCTTCTTGCTATTCTTTGGAACTCTGCATTCAGATGCTTATATCTTTCCTTTTCGCTTCTCTTCTTTTCACAGCTATTTGTAAGGCCTCCTCAGACAGCTATTTTGTTTTTTTGCATTTCTTTTCCCTAGGGATGGTCTTGATCCCTGTCTCCTGTACAATGTCACGAACCTCAGTCCATAGTTCTTCAGGCACTCTATCTATCAGATCTAGGCCCTTAAATCTATTTCTCACTTCCACTGTATAATCATAAGAGATTTGATTTAGGTCATACCTGAATGGTCTATTGGTTTTCCCTACTTTCTTCAATTTCAGTCTGAATTTGGCAAAAAGCAGTTCATGATCTGAGCCACAGTCAGCTCCTGGTCTTGTTTTTGCTGACTGTATAGAGCTTCCCCTCTTTGGCTGCAAAGAATATAATCAGTCAGATTTAGGTGTTGACTATCTGGTGATGTCCATGTGTAGAGGCGTCTCTTGTGTTGTTGGAAGAGGGTGTTTGCTATGACCAGTGCGTTCTCTTGGCAAAACTATTCGCCTTTGCCCTGCTTCATTCCGTATTCCAAGGACAAATTTGCCTGTTACCCCAGGTGTTTCTTGATCACCAATATTTCTTGATCACCAGTGTTTCTTTTTTGCATTCCAGTCCCTTATAATGAAAAGGACATCTTTTATGGGTGTTAGTTCTAAAAGGTCTTGTAGGTCTTCACAGAACCCTTCAACTTCAGCTTCTTCAGCATTACTGGTTGGGGCATAGACTTGGATTACTGTGATGTTGAATGATTTGCCTTGGAAACGAACAGAGATCATTCTGTCATTTTTGAGATTGCATCCAAGTATTGCATTTCCGACTCTTTTGTTGACCATGATGACTACTCCATTTCTTCTGAGGGATTCCTGCCTGCAGTAGTAGATTAATGGTCATCTGAGTTAAATTCACCCATTCCAGTCCATTTTAGTTTGCTGATTCCTAAAATGTTGACGTTCACTCTTGCCATCTCCTTTTTGACCACTTCCAATTTGCCTTGATTCATGGACATAACATTCCAGGTTCCTATGCAATATTGCTCTTTACAGCATCAGACCTTGCTCTATCACCAGTCACATCCACAGCTGGGTATTATTTTTGCTTTGGCTCCATCCCTTCCTTCTTTCTGGAGTTCTTTCTCCACTGATCTCCAGTAGCACATTGGGCACCTACTGACCTGGGGAGTTCTTCTTTCAGTGTCCTATCATTTCACCTTTCATACTGTTCATGGGGTTCTCAAGGCAAGAATACTGAAGTGGTTTCCCATTCCCTTCTCCAGCGGACCACATTCTGTCAGACCTCTCCACCATGACCCGCCCGTCTTGGGTGGCCCCACAGGGCACAGCTTAGTTTCATTGAGTTAGAGAAGGCTGTGATTTTGTTTTCAGCGTGTCTGCCCTCTGGTGCCCTCTTGCAACACCTGCCGTCTTACTTGGGTTTCTCTTACCTTGGACGTGGGGTATCTCTTCACGGATGCTCCAGCAAAGCGCAGCCCCTGCTCCTTACCTTGGTTGAGGGGTATCTCCCCACTGCTGCCCCTCCTGACCTTAAATGTCGAGTAGCTCCTCTTGGACCTCCTGCGCCCCTGGTGCAGTGAATGAGGGTGCATATATCTCTTCAAGTTAGTTCTCCAGCACTACATACATCTCTTTAAGTTAGTCTTCTCCAGCAGTGCATATATCTCTTCAACTTAGTGTTTTCATTTTCTTTGAATAAACACTCATAAGTGCATTTGCTAGATCATATCATATATGACAAAGGTCCATAAATTCAAGGCGATGGTTTTCCCAGTGGTCACATACAGTTGTGAGAGCTGGACTGTAAAGAAGGCAGAACACCACAGAATTGATGCCTTTGAACTGTAGTGCTGGAGAAGGCTCCTGAAAGTCCCTTGGACAGCAAGGAGATCCAACCAGTCAATCTTAAGGGAGATCAACCCTGAATATTCACTGGAAGGACTGATGCCGACGCTGAAGCTCCAATATTTTGGTTATCTGATGCGAACAGATGAACCATTGGATAAGTCCCTGATGCTGGGAAACATTGAGGGCAGAAGGAGAGGAGTGCATCAGAGGATGAGATGGTTCAACGGCATCACTGATGAAACGAACATGAACTTGGGCAAACTTTGGGAGATGGGAGGGACAGGGAGACCTGACATGCTGCAGTCCATGGGGTCGTGAAGAGTCGGATACTACTGGATGATTGAACAACAACAACAACAGTGGTAGTTCTATTTTTAATTTTTTGAGGAACCTCTATACTGTTTCCACAGAGACTGCACCAATTTACATTCCTGCCAACAATGCATGAGGGTTCCCTTTCTCCATATTCTTGACAACAGTTTGTTGTCTTTTTATAATAGCCATTCTGGCAGATGTGAGATGATATCTCATTGTGGTTTTGATTTGTATTTGCCTGATAATTAGTGATGTTGAGCATCTTCTATATACCTGTTGAAAAGTGTATGTCTTCTTTTTAAAAATGTCTATTCAGATCTCCTGTTCATTTTTAATTGATTTTTTGTTTGTTTGTTTGTTTTTACTTTATTTTACTTTACAATACCGTATTGGTTTTGCAATACATTGACATGAATCCATCACGGGTGTATATGAGCTCCCAATCCTGAATCCCCCTCCCACATCAAAAAATTGAGTTGCATGAGTTCTTTACATATTTTGGATATTCACCTCTTATTAGATATATTTGCAATTATCTTTTCCCATTTATTAGATTGCCTTTTTGTTTTGTTGGTGGTTTTCTTTGCTGTGCTAAAGGAGTGTATGACTAAGTTTTATATTCTTTAAATATTTCATAACTAATGTTTTTAATGAAAAAAATTGTTATAGTCTGTTACTTTCTGTATCCTTTAGGATAACTTAAATATATTTTGGTCATTTGAATCTCAAATATTTTTTTCCTAATGTTCTGACTGTGGTTAGAAGGCCTCACATGCATTTGGAATTATTCTTTCTGCACGAAGATAGGCTTTATTCCCATTTTATCCATTGCAGAATAAATGTTTGTCTAGAGATTGATATGCATACCAGTTAGTGGTGACACAGCTTATGTTGAAACGTAATGATTATGTGAGATCATTCCTTATTCAAGAAATTTAGTTGTGTTTTCCTCTATAACCATTGCTTGAAATGTCACTTTCCAGGTGGGATTTGCTTTCATAAACTGCTGTCTACAGCAATCTATCCACAAGCTTAACCCTTCACTGAATATAGTACCTACATATTTGGAGGCTGAAACTCTTCCTCTGCCTCAATGCAACTAGTATTTTCTAGATTGGGATCTGACTAGCGTGAAACTATGGGTGCACAAACCAAAATATGTAACATTATCACTAAATTACCCCTTTAAAAATCATCAACTTTTAACAATATGGCAATTTTTTCATGTGAGCTTGCAGTTGCACTTTGGATATATACATCTCAGGGTATTGAAAGCATGATCTCAAAGAGATATTTATGCACCCATGTTCATAACAGCATTACTTAAAATAGCCAGATATGGAGGGAGCCTGAATGTCCATCAGTAGATGAATGGATAAAACGAAATGTGGTATACACATACAATGGAATAAAAAGGCCTTAAAAAGGAAGGAAATTCTGACACATGCTGCTACGTGGATGAAACTTGGGGACTATTATAGTTGCTCATTCAAACAGTTGCATGGTACTTAGACCCATGATCTGTAGGTACACAGGGACTCAATCTCCATTGGAGTTTGTATGTGAGAAATTGGATATTGAGTCTATTTTGCTGATAATATTCATTTCCACTTGAAGCAAATGGTTATAGTTTTTAGAAGACCAGGCAGTGATATCAGTGCTGTGAATTTTGATGATTATATTGGGCTGGGCAGCAAGTTCATCCAGGTTTTTTCATACCATCTTATGGGAAAGCCTAAATGAACCTTTTGGCCAGCCCAATACTAGTTTCTAGTAATTTGTTGAGAAGATCGAAGTAATTTTGTTATAAATACCTTGAACTTAGGGCTTCCCTGGTGGCTCAGTGGTAAAGAATCTGTCTACAGTGCAGGAGATTCAGGTTCAATCCCTGGGTCAGGAAGAGCTCCTGGAGGAAATGCTTAACCCGCTCCTGTGTTTTTGCCTCGGAAATCTCACGAACCAAGGAGCCCGGCAGGCTATGGTTCATGGGGTGGCAAAAGAGTCAGACACGACTTGGTGACTAAACAACAACCTTGAACTTAAGTTAAATTTTCACATGTATTTGGCAAATTAGCTCAGATTCTAGAATGTTCTTAAACTAAAAAAACTTTTTTTTCCCTTTTACACCACTAGTTCCTTTTCTTAAAGTTTTACCTCTTTTACCAAGATAAAAAACTAAGATGAATTTAGTTTTAGATTGAATTGAGTATGAAATTAAAATTTGTATTTTCCCAAAGGTTTATAATTCTCGTAGTTTAATAATGAATTTTTACTACATTCTTTTCAGCACTCTAAAGTAGCATTAACTTAGTGGTACAAAGTACATGGTAAATGTTAGGGAAAAAAAGTCATTTGAGAATATGATCCTATAAAGTAGTCTAACGATTTGTGCACCAGAAACATTGGCTGTGTTCCATGTAACAGTGCTGCTCCTGGACATTTTCTTAAGTGTCTTACTAACTTAATAACTGGCCATTGATTTGTAAACCATGGCCCTCTGTATCTCCTCTGTTCAATATAATCATCATATATCCTTCTAATATTTCATGGAAAAAAATATTTTTCTATTGAGAGAAAAAAGTTCTAGTTCTTTTATTTTACTTATTTTAGAAATGATCTAACTTTCCTCTGAGCTATGTAATTCCATGTCAAATTGGGGGGAAAGGGAGGTAATTTTGGGGAGAAATAGATAAATACCTGTGAGCACTGCTGTATTAAGATTTTCTCTCAAAATCTTGAACTGACAAACTAGATGAAGATTTCTTTAGCAGGAGTGGATTTCCAGTTGTTGTATCTCTGAGATTTGGGAAAGGGCTTGTGACTGGAAAATCCAGTTTTCTTTGGTGTCAGGTAACAAGATTATATCTTCAAAGGAATTATGTGTATATTGGACAGAGGATGCCCTTGCTTTCCTTCCTAACCTCCTTTACCCTCCCCCATCTCATTGTGTCTACCATCTTATTG
The DNA here is from genome assembly GCA_006410635.1 of Cephalophus harveyi. Classification (NCBI taxonomy): domain Eukaryota; kingdom Metazoa; phylum Chordata; class Mammalia; order Artiodactyla; family Bovidae; genus Cephalophus; species Cephalophus harveyi. The sequence continues at coordinate 636,034 of SJYT01079398.1, read as the reverse complement.
CCATCTCATCCAACGGAGAAGGAAATCTATGCTATGCAGTGAATGGAGGATGTCATCACATCTCTGAGTGTATTCTCTTCATTTGTAGAGATTTTCATCACAGGCTTATGAATTTGAATACCTTAAAAAGCAAGAAGGAATACCTCTGCACACAGAGGGTGTGAGTCTGGAAGTCTCCCACCTCCCACCCAGCTGAATTCTAGACCTGTTTGTTCATTATAAATAAGTGCTTCTTTCTCTGGAAGTTGATCTTTGTGGCACTGCGAAGCACCATCCTATTTGAGTCTTTTAAAAATGCATCCTTGAAAGTTTTACTAAAATCTATGTGTAAAGTATAATTTACCATGCTAGCATTCATTATATCTGTAACTTTTCAATAATACAGATTTTTTTAAAAAGAAATACCTGTACTTGAATAATAAGGTCCAATTAAGCCTCGCTGAAAGAAGTGATGGTGACAAAGAAGAGGAAGTTGATTATAATAATAACAGCATATTAAAAGAAGTTTGTGTTAAGAAGCTCTTTCAAGCACTGTATGTATAAAACATCACTCTTCAGCATGTTAGCCCTGTTTAAAGATGCGTATCTACTTGCAGTAGAGTTTTCCTACCAAGATGTATTTTTTAACATGAAACAAAATTAATAGAGGAGGAGAAGAAAGTCTAGAATTTCTTTTAGGATTATTTTCAAGTTTGGGTATCATTAAACCTGATTTTGGGTACAGGTTTTTTTTTATTAACAGTTGCTCATATGTCTTTTCTATAATCCTGATGTGTTCCTTCCCAGGATCATAAACAACACAGGTATAAGATGTCTCTGTATTCGATAGCATAGGAATTGAGTTGGGGTTGTCTGCTTTGATAGTATTAATACCTCATGTTGCATACGACTTTAAATGCTTAAAGGTCTCTCATAAATTTATTTCATTTGGTCTTTAAACATGACCCAGTGAGATGGGAAGTGTCGTTACTATGCAGATTGAGCAGATGGAATACTTTCTTTACACATGAAAACTAAATCCACAGAGATGCAAAGATTTAGAGTTACACACAGAGTTCAGCATCAGAGCAGGACAAGCCCCATATTCTTGGACTTGTCATCAGGTATATTTTCCTACATGTCTGTCCACAGATTTCATATGTCTGTTAAAAATACGATTTTCCAGGGTTTTGTTCGACTAAGTTGTTTTTTTTTTTTTAACTTGAGCTTTTATGTAAGCATATAAACACAAGTGTGCTGGGTTCCCTGACTTTGAAGATGAACCAGTTTGACACTTGTGTTGGAGTGCTCTTCCTAAGACGACTCAGCATGTAGAGGGTAAAGATGAGCCCCGTCTTCTCAGTGAGGCTCATGGTGTTCACCGCAGCCCATATGACATATCTTTGTTTAGCTTCGAGGCATTGAAATTAGGTAAGAAGATGGAGCTGGAGAGTACAAAAAAGATTCTTTTTTTCCCCAACTTTAGTGGAACACTTGCCACATTCCATTGAGACAGAAAGAGATCTCAGAAGAGAAGACCTTGAAGGTCACCAGCAGGGAACCATGGTCTTTTTTCCTGGCCCAAAACCACCAGCTTGTGCCTTTCTTTTCTTTCAGGAAAAAGATCCTGGTTGCTAACTCTGTTTCTTCCACCCTGTGTCCATTTGGTTTGGCAATCTCACACCAGCTGTTCCCCACTTCCTTCCCCTGGCTGTAATTACTTAAATGTTAGGCAGAGAAACTTTCCAATTTTGGAGACTCTCCACATTTATTTATCCTTATGATGACCTCTACAGTGTTACATTGTCCCAAGTAGCTCTCAAAAGTTGTCTTTGTTTTCCTTTGGATTGAGACCTATGCTAGATTGGCTCCTTTGCCTTGCTTCCTGGGTTGGTTATCAAAGCGTCTTGGAGAAAACATTTGAGGATGTTTTTGGTACAGCCAGAGAGTATACTGATTAAAGGTCCCCTACAGACTTTATTTTTTTTGGGCTCCAAAATCACTGCAGATGGTGATTGCAGCCATGAAATTAGAAGACGCTTACTCCTTAGAAGAAAAGTTATGACCAACCTAGATAGCATATTCAAAAGCAGAGACATTACTTTGCCGACTAAGGTCCATCTAGTCAAGGCTATGGTTTTTCCTGTGGTCATGTATGGATGTGAGAGTGGGACTGTGAAGAAGGCTGAGTGCTGAAAAATTGATGCTTTTGAACTGTGGTGTTGAAGAAGACTCTTGAGAGTCCCTTGGACTGCAAGGAGATCCAACCAGTCCATTCTGAAGGAGATCAGCCCTGGGATTTCTTTGGAAGGAATGATGTTAAAGCTGAAACTCCAGTACTTTGGCCACCTCATGCGAAGAGTTGACTCATTGGAAAAGACTCTGATGCTGGGAAGGATTGGGGGCAGGAGGAGACGGGGACGACAGAGGATGAGATGGCTGGATGGCATCACTGACTCGATGGATGTGAGTCTGAGNTTGTGATCCACACAGTCAAAGGCTTTGGCATAGTCGATAAAGCAGAAGTAGATGTTTTTCTGGAACTCTCTTGCTTTTTCCATGATCCAGCGGATGTTGGCAATTTGATCTCTGGTTCCTCTGCCTTTTCTAAAGCCAGCTTGAACATCAGGGAGTTCACGGTTCACGTATTGCTGAAGCCTGGCTTGGAGGATTTTGAGCATTACTTTACTAGCTTGTGAGATGAGTGCAATTGTGCGGTAGTTGGAGCATTCTTTGGCATTGCCTTTCTTTGGAATTGGAGTGAAAACTGACCTTTTCCAGTCCTGTGGCCACTGCTGAGTTTTCCAAATTTGCTGGCAGATTGAGTGCAGCACTATACAGAAGCTCTGTACAGTCAACAAAAACAAGACCAGGAGCTGACTGTGGCTCAGATCATGAACTCCTTATTACCAAATTCAGACTGAAATTGAAGAAATCAGGGAAAACCGCTAGACCATTCGGGTATGACCTAAATCAAATCCCTTATGATTATACAATGGAAGTGAGGAATAGGAGAAGCATATAAAGTGGTAATTGCAGTGTGGTACATCCAGTGCTGTCATAGAGGTCAGTATGAGGAGTCATGAGGGCAAAAATAAGGACATCAACTGCTTCTGTTAGGGGGTTAGGTGTCATTGAAGGCAGTCAAGAGAGAACAGGGTTCCCTATGCAATATGCAGAGGATGCTGTGTGGTACAGGACTGAGAGAAGAGTGTTGTTTTTCTTTTCTTTTTGCTTAGAGTGATGAGAGAAGACTATGCCTATCTAGGAAAGAGTGTGGTTTGCTCCTCTGGAGAGATGCTCCGTAAATCAAGTTCGGAAAATTCTGCATACTGTATTCCTGGCTTTCTGACTGTCTGAGTGTGTGTGTGTGTGTGTGTGTGTGTGTGTGTGTGTAGAGATGCATTAACTACCTGTGAAACATTGTGGGAAAGGACACTTTCAACTTTCCTCTACATCATCACTCATCTGTCTCTTGATTTCCATCCCCCAGGTCACTACCATTGTCCAAGTCCAAAGCCAGACATTCCTCGACTTTGGCGATAACTACCTGAATGCTTTTTCCCATCCAATACTAAATACCACTGTTGTAATTCATATTTTTAAAACTTCTACAAGATTTACCTTTTGATTACTTGTCTTTCTTGGGTAATGCTTTCACCCAATATAAACATTTATAGGTGCAAAAAGATATATTATTGAAAAGTCTTCCTCTCATCCTTGTCCTCCAGGCAGTCGGATCCCCTCTCCATTGGCATCCACTGTTCTTGGTTTCTTGTATATCCTTCCAGAGAGATTTTAGAAGTAGACAAATTAGGATTTTATTTTTCTACCTTTTATATACATAAGTAGAAACATAGGGTAGCAACCATTCTATCCTTTCCTTTTGTTCACTAGGCAGTATATCTTGGAGATCTTTGCATATCACTTCATAGAGAGCTTTCTCATCTTTTGTTCAGCTGCGTTGTATTCCATCATGTCGAGGAACCATAGTTTAGTCGGCCGGTTTCTAGTTGATAGAACATTTGTGTTGTTTCCAAGCTTTGCTTTTACAAACAATGTCCCAGTGTGTGCAGAGACTTTTATATGTCTGTCACTCACCTGAAAATACACTTTTACTCTCATATGCCCAAATGCCCACACAACAGAGTACTTTATTTTGGCATTCAAGGCTTTCTTCAATTAGGCCCCAAATAACTTTCTATTATTATCGGTATGTGCCAAAATGAACTTTCTGTTTTAGCCCAACAATTGAATTCAAGATCTTTTCAATAATAAAAGGAAACCCTTTTATTTCTCTCTTCTATACTTCTCAAAATGAGCTGTCTTCTTTAGCCCCAGGAATAATATTTGTTGTTTCCTAAATGGTCCTTTGCATTCCTAGTCTTCTAGCCTGGATTCCTACCTCCCTGCTTTGTCTTTGGAAGATGTGACTGTCCTCTTGAATTCCACCTTCTCTGCTGATCTTCAGCCTTTTTCAGTCCCTAGGAACATCTTTTCCTCAGAAACCCCAGCTCTTACTGTCGTATTGCTCTTTGGATGTAGGACAGGTGTGCATACATGTTTGTGTGTCCAGGCTTATAATGTTTCTTTCTACATGTGTTCTTTTTTTCGCCAGCAAGATTGTGAGTATTGAATGTTCTCTTTTAGCATTTTATATACATCTTTATGGGTCTCACAATTACCCTGCACAATCCCTTCCTCTTTTTGTTTACTCATCTGTTACCCTTAATCATTCAGAAATCTTACCTACTGCTCCAAGCTAATGCCCTCCTAGGTTCCCCTTTGCCCCACATCGATCCTGGGATGAATGACAGCCGGTGCCCTGGGATGAATGACAGCCTGTCCCCTGGGATGAATGACAGCCTGCGTCACTCCTCTGCTCCTCTTACCTCGCCTGGGTTGGTTCTGCTTCTGGTCTTAGCCAGATGGACCACACTGTAGACTCCACAAATGCCTCACATTTCCTGTTTCCCTGGCAACACACATGCCATCTTTTCTAAAACACAGTCCCATCTCTCTTTTCTAAATCATGGTTCCCCAACCTCAGTGAAGTTTTTATGCCACAGACTCTTCTAGATTGTCTCTTCCATGTCTCTAGTCATCTTGAAGTCTAGGAATAATAATAGCTGGCTTTATCGAGAGCTTTTTATGTGCCAGATATGATATAGCCACATTATTCCCATGATCCCATTTATTTCTCATAATCTAGAAGATAGGGGCACCACCTGCAATGTATTTATCATATTTCACTTCTTTTGGAACAATACATAACATTTATGACTAGTTATTGTGAGATGTCCTTATTGTCTACATATGAATTTGCCCCATGACCAGTAGCTGGTACCCTTTATTTCTAGTTTTACTCCAAGCATTCTGCTAGGTTCTTTCTCAGGGCATGATTGAGATTGTGCTTTGGGAAAGCTAACTCATTTTAATCTCTTTCCCCAAAGATTGTAGCTGATAAGATAATTCTGTGGATACATACTCTGCAGAAATGATTTTCAGATTGGGGTTTTCGATTCTTCATGTTTATGCTGTTTTCCTAAAATCATAGTTGATACTTTTGTGCACTCCTGTCCCCTTCATCAGACTGTAAACTCAGATGCAGGAATTTAGTTGATACCTTTTATTCTTCACATTCCAAATTTCTAACCGCTAGTGATAAATAATAAAATTGTTAATATAAATTTTGCCACATAGAATATTTCAGTTAATTAGTTGAATTAATTAATTTTGTATTAGCTTTTGCTTTACTCTTCTCTTTTCTCTTTTTTCAGGAGATCATTTGCCAGAAGAATACTGTGAGTATTTTATTTAACCCTTCCATAAACATTTTTATCTTTTCTTTTTTATCAGCTAATTGCTGGTATATTTTCTGTTTCCACAAATTATTAAGTTCTGTCTCTTCCTTTTAAAGTTTCTGACATATCAGTATAAATATGGCTATTTTACTTAAGTATCCCTTTATAGTGAAACTTTATTTATACTAGTGGGAGATGACACTGATGCCTGTTTTTAGATGTGTATAAGAGACAGCTTTAAATGCTTAAAGGTCTCTCATAAATTTATTTCATTTGGTCTTTAAACATGACCCAGTGAGATGGGAAGTGTCGTTACTATGCAGATTGAGCAGATGGAATACTTTCTTTACACATGAAAACTAAATCCACAGAGATGCAAAGATTTAGAGTTACACACAGAGTTCAGCATCAGAGCAGGACAAGCCCCATATTCTTGGACTTGTCATCAGGTATATTTTCCTACATGTCTGTCCACAGATTTCATATGTCTGTTAAAAATACGATTTTCCAGGGTTTTGTTCGACTAAGTTGTTTTTTTTTTTTT
>SJYT01079398.1:616908-629159 GCA_006410635.1 Cephalophus harveyi | reverse complement strand
CATATGTATATGTGTGTGCATATCTATATATACAGGTATACAGATATCTATATCTATAAATTTACTGTGTATCTATATGTATACTATATATATAAATTATAAATGTGTCAATACATATACATACATATATATACCTATACACACATATGGAAATATGTCTACATATCTCTATCATCTTTACGTTGAGATTGACTTAAGTTCCTAAGTTTGATAGACCACACTTTAAGACCTTTGAAAGCACACTACGAAGTTCTTACCCTCCACAGAGAATTAAAAATTAAAGAGTGATAAAGATGAATTTAAGAAATTTTAAATGCATGAAGAATAATTATATTTGGAATTAGCATGGTTATGTCAATGGTCGTGTTTTCATTTTGGAAAGTAAGCCAGTATTTAAAACCTTAATGTGTTTCTGAAACATAGAGGGAAAATAACATACTGTGTAAAAATCTGCACATGATTCCATCTATGATGATAAGATTCAAAGTACAATGGGTAAATTTCCCTTAGATCAGAAATTGAAGAAATTAAGATTTAAGAAAGTTAAGAGTTCAGGTCAGGGACTCATTGCAGCATGAATAATGTTGCCACGATAAACTCATCCTTCACATCTCAACAGGAAAAGAACAAGAATTGCTTCATGCATCAATTCAGTGTAACAGACTTTATGAAGCAAATATTGGTGGAACATAAACTGTGTGCCAGGTTTTGGGTTTGGTGCTGCAAGAGACTCACTATGGAGTCTGAAAGTGGAGACAACTCATTCATAATTGTCCCAGGAGACAACTGAGACAACGCTCAAAAGAGTGTTGCTGGGGGAGATGGCCAAGCAAATAAGCAAACAAACAAGTTAGAGATTAACGTAAGGCAATATCTCAAAGAGTGGGTAGCCCATCCCTCAGGTGGTCGTGGAAGGTTTTTCTGAGGAGGTAGCATTTACTTGAATGGCAGAGAATAACTGCTCATGCCCAGTCATAGTTTGGACACGTGGGGAAGCAGGTTTGTAAGTTGACCCAATATTACACATTATGAACAAGTCATCCATTGATTCAAGTATGCTGCTGTGTTTCCAGTGCTAAGTCCCTCTCAAAAATTGAGTATTTTGGGCATATATTTCAATATGTTTGGCGGCTGAGGGCATATCTTTCCAGCAGCTTAATTCATGCTCCACACGTACTTATGTTCACCTTTATGTAACTTTTAAAAATTGAAAAACAGAGTTGGCATTTTTATTTTTAAAACAAAAGCAATAGAGATAATCAGAGAGAATTCGTCTAGATTTTGAGCTGCCTGTTTTTATAACCATGATAACAAGTACGGGCTGATGAGACCAGTCTTGTTCTTTTATGACCATGCCTCATTGTTTTGAAATTTAAGGTAATTTCTTTCTTCAAGAAGCAGGTTTAATTGTTTTAGAATTAGTATCTTATTAATAAAATACAATTGTTGCACCTAAAGTGTCTGTTCTTGATCACAGTCTTTTTTATTTGCTTTGGATTATTAGGTATTTCAAACTCAGGATTGGCAGCAATGTGTAAATAGAAATTGCCGTAATGGTATTTCTAAGCTTTATGTGAGCCAACTTGGGAAATAAATGTTCCCATATTATTAGTGTTCATCATTTTGAAAAGGTGATTTTTTTCAATAGCTGGTATCCTTTTAAAAAACACACCATCCACAGCCACTCCCCGCATTCTTTGTCCCCACTGCAGGCCTGCTGTGTTGGCTCTTAGCTCAGGCCCAGAAGTGCCTCCTGCTGCTTACTCCCACCCCCCCTTTTTTTTTTTGATCACCAACAATGGGACATTGAAAAACAGTACTGCTTTAGAGAAGAGGTTCCAAAAAGTACATTGAGACCAGGAACTTGGGAAAGTCTCAGCATGCTGAATACCTTCAAGGATTCTGAAACCTCATCCCATGGGGTTTGAAAATAGTTGGAATCTGATTTTCTATGCTATTTTCATGACTCTCATCTTTCTCTCTTTACCCACCTGCTGCTCAGTACACACCTAGACATCTGATACTCCTCCTCTCTCAGAATGTTTTATACAGATATGTTATTTCTCAGTCCCCAGTCTTTCAGTAATAATGTATTCTAGTTCTTATATTATACACAAATACACATGATATTAAGGCTTCTGAAGGTACAGAACTTTATCCAGCAGTAGAGGAATAATATTCCAAAATCCCAATAATGCTTTTTGGTTTATTGGCTTCTCACCTGTTTGTCCTTACCTTGTGACTCAGAAGATTTGGAGCCTTCTCTTTGGTAGTTTTGAGTCAAAATGATTTTCAAAAATAAGAGTATTTGATTCTGTTGCTCTTTTACAACTCACTCAAAAGTTTAAGCTCTAGAAGATTTGAAAAACCATCTCTTGATATGCTTGCCTTTCTTTTCTGCTTAGACAGTGGCTTGGGTAAAAGGATTAGTTTGACGAACCTGCTGTGGGATCTTGGTAACATTTTAGAAGCAGGGTATGTTTATTTTTCGTCTTCCTGACTAGTCTTCCAATTATTGTTCCATGAAGGAGAACTTGTGAAAGGAACACCTTGATGTGCTTGATTTAAAAATCAAATTGCAACCTTGGAGGTTCTTCTCATACTTTAACTAGAAGTCCGGTCCAGTTTCTGCTTCATTACCTGAGATACAAGTGCCTCAGAGAATAACATGTTCATAAATAATCAAGGGGGGCCGTAAGGACATTTGGTACTTCTTGGCTGTTTGCTATGAGGCAGTAAGTTGGCTCATGCAGGGGTCCGTGGAAGGTGACCTGAAGCAAAGAGTTGGTGTGCCAGTAAGTCAAGGACACTTGGGAGGGTGCTCAGCCCCCTGGCCATAATGGCAGGCTCTCTGGAAAAGGAGTCCATGGACTGGCGTCCTACACATCGCAGCCCAGCTGTGTGACCTTGCCAAGCCTTACCTGAATCCTCACCTGTAAAATGGAGAAGAGACAAGATCCCTTCCATCAGTGGACTGTTGTAAACATATGACCATTCATTCCTTGGCACCTGCACATAATGAATAAATGTTTACTCTCATTCATTTAGTTCAAAGGATAAGAGAAGCAATGCATTGTTGTCCATTCCGCTGACACGGAACATATAACTGGGGCTCCTGGACTCCCTAGAAGAGTGATAAGTAGAGTTTTCTCCCCATCTCATTCTAGTTTTCAGCCCTCTGCTTTTTTTCTTTCTCTCTGGCTTTTTCTCTTAGAAGTGAAGTGAAGTCGCTCAGTCGTGTCTGACTCTTTGTGACCCCACGGACTGTAGCCTACCACGCTCCTCTGTCCATGGGACTTTCCAAGCAAGAGTACTGGAGTGGGTTGCCATTTCTCTTAGACGTCTCTCTCATTTCCTCAGAGTCAGCCACACCAAATAATTTCCAGGTCTGCAGTTTGGCTTGGAACTCTTGGACGTTATCTCTTTAGAAGTCCTGTTCCCCTTAAATCCCAACCTTTCGAAAGTGTGCATATCACCCTACTCACCAAATCAGATCTCTTGAAGTTCATCTCACATTTTAACTAGAAGTCAGGCCCTGTTTGTGATTCATTACCTAATATCTAACAAATGCCCCCAAATGTAATTTGTTCATAAATATTAAAAATTAAGTCTAGTTCTGCTTCTGAATTCTTGATTTTTGTTAAGGATCCCATTCTCCTTTAAGGAACCCCATTTACCACTATGAAGTGGCCTTCAATGCCTTCTTCTTCCTCTGTTTCAATATCTGCAACCAGTTGGCTGGTCTTGATGATTCTTTCTTCTTAACATCAAGTTCAGGCATCCACTTTTGTGATCTGATCTTGCTTTGTAGCCTCCCACCTCATTTCCTTAAATCTCATTTCTTTCTCTTTCAGTGCATTCTGTTATCTGCCTGGACTGTCAAAAGGCATAGCTTTAGTTATGTTTTCTTTCTTGCTCTGAATCCTTCCAGATTTCCCACTGCCCTGAACAGAGATTGAAATCCTTAACTTTGTATTCCCTTCCCTTCCCTGAGCCCTAAGCGTCTGTCAGGCTTACTTCCTCAGGGGCATCCAGTCCAATGTCTCCTTTATTCTTCCCAGTTCCACCTGTGTTCACTAGTGCACCCTCACTTGGTACCATCAGGAGCAGATAGAAGGTCATGCTGAGTGAGTGGAGAGTGGTACAGGCTGAGGCTAGAGAGAGAGGCAGGGTTTGCATAGTTAAGCCCTTGTAGGTGACAGTGATCTATTTTATCTTCATCTCAGGAGCAAGGGAGGGGGCTTGAGCAGCTGAGAGAAGTCATCTGATATATGTTATTGAAAGAGCCCTTTGACTGCTGGGTAAAAAACAGATTGATAGGCAAGAGGAGAAGCAAGGAGCCCAGGTAAAAGCCAATTACAATGGCTCAGGCCAGGATATTGGTGGCATGGTCTGCAGTGCTAGCAGAGAAGATGCAGTGAAGTTAAATAGATATATCTTGGAGGTGGAATAGACAGGATGTTGGTAGTTTGTGGGAGGTGGGGGAAATGGAAGCATCAAGGATAACTTCAGGGTCTCTTGTTCAGCTGCAAGGTTGTGTCCAACTCTTTTTGACCTCATGGACTGCAGCACGCCAGATTTCCCTGTCCTTCACTATCTCCCAGAGTTTTCTCAAACTCTTCTCCATTGAGTCGATGATACCATCCAACCATCTCATCCTCTGTCACCCCCTTCTCCTCCTGCCATCAGTCTTTCCCAGAATCAGGGTCTTTTCCAATGAGTTGGCTCTTTGCATCAGGTGGCCAAAGGATAGGAGCTTCAGCTTCAGTCCTTCCAATGAATATTCAGAGTTGATTTCCTTTAGGATTGACTAGTTTGATCTCCTTCCTGTCCATGGGACGCTTGAGTCTTCTCTAGCACCACAGTTTGAAAGCATCAATTCTTTGGCACTCAGCCTTCTTTTATAGTCCAACTCTCACATCGGTACATGACTACTGGAAAAACCATAGCTTTGACTTTATGGACCTTTGTTGGCCAAGTGACATCTCTGCTGTTTAACATGTAGGATCTCTAGATTTAGTAACTGAGATGTTAATAAAGCCATGACTGCGATCGAGCAGCCTGGAGGAGATCAGCTTATTCTGGCATCACTCACACTTTGCTGTTACGTGGGCAGCCCTGAAATGTTAGCTCTTATCATGTCCATGTATTTATGCTGTGTCTCTGACAAGTTTTCTGAAGGCTGAGGGCTGTGTTTTAAACTACCTTGCTTCACCTACAGCATATATCATAGTGCTGTAGCCAAGAGAATGGTGAATAAATATTTAAGGGATTGATAGAAACTGTGCCATGCCATATGTTTTTTATCATGTGTAAATCTGAATTACTTGAAGTAAGCAATTAAAGAAATTGGAGGAAATTTTCATAGGTCATGAATAGGAAATGAAGTTGCTTTTTTTTTTTTTTTAATTTCCCTTCACATTTAGGATTATTATTTAAAAGTCAGATTTGGGGTGACATTAGTGTGGGGTCCGCAGGTCAGCTCACCACCTCCTCGTGCTTCCTCTTTCCGCAGATGTGCACTGGGAACTACACATTTATTCCTTACATGATAACACCGCATAACAAGGTCTACTGCTGTGACAGCAGCTTCATGAAGGGCTTGACTGAGCTCATGCAGCCGAACTTTGAGCTGCTTCTGGGACCCATCTGCTTACCTCTTGTGGATCGTTTCATTCAGCTTTTGAAGGTGGCACAAGCAAGTTCCAGGTAAAGTTTAATAATGCCGTTTGGTAGTGATAGTGAAGTGTTTGTGTACTTAATTTATGTAAGTTGCCTACATTTGAACCTGCAAGTTGTGAACTTCCAAAGATGTGAGCGTGTGTCTGTATGTCCAGTCACATAAGTTGGTTTACACACGTGGCGTACGCTGTCACTTGTGGCTTACTCTCCATTTCCTCTTGCTGACAATCCTTCAGCTCTATCTCCCACCTCTCTCCTCCAGTCAGTAACTCTTCTTACCTCTTTACTTGATGCCAGTCTCTGCATGCCAGCTCTTGTACTATACTAATATACTATACTGTAAGGTTAAAAATGATTTCTTATTTTTGTGTTTATTTTTTACCTATTATTTGTGTGAAAAGTATCATAAATCTATTAAGTGCAGTACTATACAACCGATTGTGTTAGTTGGGTACCTAGGCTAACTTTGTTGGACTTAACGAACAGATTGAACTTACAAACACGCTCTTGGAACAGAACTCATTTGTATGTAGGGGACTTGCTGTATTTGTGCACCTTATCAGATGTTTCTTACATATAATACTCAGTCAAGAACCAGGAAAAAATATATATAATGTCCTTTAAGTGGATAAAATAGGTGCATCTTAGTCTACCTTTTGAATTTTGTCCACTTTATTCAGAGGAGAACAACTTGAAATCAGAAAAAAGGAAGACTGCTAATTGTGTTATAGTAATGGTAGAGCTAACCTGCCTCTTGAGAAATCTGTATGCAGGTCAGGAAGCAACAGTTAGTGGCTTCGGGGGTTCCCCCTGAGTTTTCCTGAACATCTACCCCCCAAAACCAGAGTCTGCCTGCTTTATTACTGTGCTTTTCACTCTTCTGACATTCTCTGGAAAAAAGTTAATTCAGGGCTTCAGTCTCCTGCATCAGCTCAAACCCCTTTGATGGCTCTCTAACTTGCCTGACAGGTTCCCCCGGACTTTTTGCAGCTTGTGAATTGCTTACAGCCCCCCATCCGCCAGAGGCACAAAGCTTAAAGCATCTTAAAGATACAGAGCCTTTTCTAAAGAGCTAAAAATTATATTGGTGACAGGTTTTCACTGTTGACTCAATGACTGCTGCCAGGCCTCCATATTCTTTTCTTAGGCACCTGAAAGGTATTAATCAATGTAATTGGGATATAGGAATAGGAATATAGTAGTTTTGATGTTAGCAACACTAGACTTTTGAGTTAATTACTTTTCTTTGTTATGTATCACTGCACTCCTCTTGTGTCCTTGCTATGTAAGAATGTAACTTTATTTAGTGCTTTCTGAGAGTGGCACCAGACTTTGGAAAGAACAACATAAATAAGTCTTCTGGTTGACAAACCTTTATCAGAAAAAGGGCTGTAAAATGTTAATTGGCCCTCTGGCCATAAGATGATGTAAATCACCTAAGACTTGTGTATACAATTAGGTATGCAGAGGGAAAGCCTGATCTCGATGAGTCAGGGCTCCTGATGCTGCCTAATTTTATATTATCCATTGATCTCTATGTACAAAAAAAGGTATAAAAGGCCGTTCTGGACAATAGAGAACGGGCCAGTCACTGGAATGGTTTTCCCCGTGTCTTCTTTACTTTATTTTCTGGCTGAATTCCCATCTGGAGCGAGGAGGCTCGCCACGTCTACTAACTTGCCCCGGCTTTTAAGTCCCGTGAGAGAGGGAGCCCAAGGCGGGGCACCGTCCGCTATTCAAACGAGCGCCGGTGGCCTAATGTAGGTGGTGCAAACTTCTTGTCCTGAAGTTTTATTGCCTTTCCCCGTAAACCAAGTTATTCAGCCTCTTTTCTCCACTAAATTTTCCTACTATACTATTTCATCTTAATTTCTTTTACATTTCTAAATAAATAAGTTTTTCCTCGCCTACTCCGTCTCCCCTTCGAATTACCCTGGATCCACTGGGGCAGGACCCCAGCGGTCTTGGACAACTCATTAACATGGAATATCTTTACCTTGGATTCTTCCTGGAGCAAGCCAGAGTGTAAAATATTAAGATGGCCCAATTTTTTAATGATACCAGCTAGATGAGGTATTCATTCTGTGCATCTAATGATCTGAAAGGTACGAGTGCTTCAGGTGTCAATCATTTCCTTATAAGGTCATTGCTTTTCATTGAAATACTTTCTAGTATCAGCTCTTAAAAATGTGTGTTTTTCCACCAGTCAGTATTTCCGGGAGTCTATACTCAACGATATCAGGAAAGCTCGTAACTTATATACTGGCAAAGAATTGGCAGCTGAATTGGCAAGAATTCGACAGCGAGTGGATAATATTGAAGTCTTGACAGCAGATATTGTCATAAATCTGTTACTTTCGTATAGAGATATCCAGGTGAGAAGATGCTCAAAATCAAGTTTTGGTTATGTATCATGTTGGAGGAATAAGGGAGTGTTAATATCCAGTTCCAGTTAGCTAATAAGTCACTCATGTTACTACATGTAATTTTTTATTGACTCTCCTAAGCTTTCCATCCAGAGATTTTATGATAAATGAAACAGACTCATATAAGTTAACCATCAGTGATTATGAAAGACTTGTACGGTAAACGGCTGCCTTTTTCCTCCAAAAGAACAAAAAGAAAAATTTGCATGCATAGCTAATCCACAGACAGCTGTTCTGCTCTGCTAGCCTCAGGCACACCTGCCTGTCACTAAGTGAAATCTTTGTTTTCGCAAAGAACAGACATTTTTAGAGCTTTCCAGATATATCTCTTAACTCCTGGAATTCTGTTGCTTGCAATTGATAGTGCTGGATCTAACTAGCGAGAAGCGAGAAATGTGCAATTGATTAATTATAAAAATAACTTTAAAAATAAGTAATGTAAAACACAGATATGCCATATTATTTTATTGGGGTGTCTTAAAATTTTTAAATTACACTAAGAAGAATCATGGGGCTAGTGGTAGGGAACCCACCTGTCAGTGCAGGAGACATAGAGACATGGGTTCAATCCTTGGGTCGGAAAGATCCCCTGGAGGAGGAAATGGCAACTCACTCCAGGATTCTTGCCTGGAGAATCCCATTGACAGAGGAGCCTGGCAGTCTATAGTCCATAGGGTGGCAAAGAGTTGGACGTGACTGAAGCAGCTTAACACAACACACACAAGAAGAATGAAATCTCTGAGTTGAGGATTTGCTGTTGGATTTTTACAGTAAAATTTAAGTGGCTTGTGGTTTCTTATTCTCACCCATTCAGGCTTGAGTAAAGCTTCATGTGAATAACAGAGATTCACATACATGGAGATGTGTGGCACTTAAGATCCCATGACTGGAGAGCCTTCTTATGTTGAAACCAAAGTGGGCTTCCCTGGTGGCTCAGAGGTTAAAGCGTCTGCCTCTGATGTGGGAGACCTGGGTTCGATCCCTGGGTAGGGAAGATCCCCTGGAGAAGGAAATGGCAAACCACTCCAGTATTCTTGCCTGGAGAATCCCATGGGCGGAGAAGCCTAGTAGGTTACAGTCCACGGGGTCGCAAAGAGTCGGACACGACTGAGCGACTTCACCTCACCTCACCTCAACTATAATAGAAGTTCTGTTGGTTGCTCCATGTTCTTGATATCTTGGAACTTATCTCCCTGAAATTAATTGACAACACCCTGCATACCGGGAATCTAGCTCCAGGGAGAAGTAAACCACCTGTACTGAGAAAATGTATGTTTTGTAGGTCAGAGATGGTAATTCAATTTCCAGTGTTTTATGTATATAAACTAAAACCCTTATTCAGGCAAGCAAATGAACAAATGGTTTCTTCTTGGTCCTAGATTCTTTAAGGTATTTCATGGGTTCTAGTTCCTTTTTAATACTCTTCTTAGTTTCAGGCATCTGGTTGTTCAAAGGCATTTCATTGTCAGGACTTTCTCCCAAAGATTTAATTCTATGTTATTCTTCTCCTGTTTGAAAGGACTATGATTCTATTGTGAAGCTGGTAGAGACTTTAGAAAAGCTTCCAACGTTTGATTTGGCCTCCCATCACCATGTGAAGTTTCATTATGCATTTGCACTGAATAGGTAAGAAGAAAAAGCTCCCTCCCCACAATGTGCCTAACATTACTTTTTAACCTGCATATTGTTTCCATGATATGTTTTCCATGTACCCTTGCAACCACTCCTATTATAATATATTGTTAATATTTCTACTTCAACCATGTAAAATATAGGAAGTATGCATTCTGATTTTGTCTCACTTTTCGTGAGTAAAAGAAGTACCCTCAATGTTTATATATCTGAATTCTTAAAATTCTTTTGCTTCTCTGTCAAAGTTTGTATTTTCTATTTATATATATTTTGGGGATTTTTAAAATTACATGGATGTGATATTTAGACTGAACGTCAAGTGGTTATTTACACAAAAACTAACTAGAGTAGGGATAGTTATATCTAGGGGAACATATTCCTAATCAGAGAAGATGTTCACTGAGATTGTTCTGAATATACCTAATTATTAATATAATCAAAACTCGGTGGACCACATTTTAGGTCATGTGTCCATGAATTTTCTAGGATCAGGACTAACAGTGCTGCTTCCAGTCCTGCCTCTGTGCTTTCTGTCAGCATCGTGACTGACACCCACCTCAATGCCACTGTCTACCCAGAGCCACCATGGAAGACCATCCCTGCTCTGGCCATAGGGCACTAAACTGTCCAGAACTTAGTTTTGCTGTTCTCTTCTATGTTAGAGAGTTGGATATGTATGTAATTACTACAGTTGAAGAGAATGATACAAAGAAAAAGAGAGGGGAGCCTCACATCTATTTTTCATTTGCCATGAAGTCTTAATTATTTTACCGATGAGGAAACTAAAGTGCTTGAATAACTTTTCTTCAAGGCTCGTAGTTATGTCATAAAACAGGCTCAGTCCCAGAGCAAGCCGATACTGGTACTTGTATTCTCCCTCACTTAGTTCTCCTGCCTTTGTCTCCAAAGAAAAGTCAGCATGCTCTTCAACCAGATATTGTATCTTTCCTTTATTCATCTGCCCAAGCTCTACAACGTGTGACCTTTACCAATATGATAATGAAAGTCAATTTTATCTCCCTATTTATTAAACATTTTTTCTTTAGATTTGGCAGAAAGAGATGAAAGCTCCAGAGATTATCTGCTCCAACTGGTTTTCAAATAAATCCTTTTTGAAAGATGGAATGAAATATATTTTGAAATAAAAAATGAAAGTCCATGAGAGCCTCTTATATTTTCTTTTATCTATATTTTGTCTCTGTCTTTCCTAAAATAGAATAGAATGAAATGATAAATGTATTTGTATGGAGCATTATTCTAAACCGAAGTCATTTAGTACAGAATGTAAAAAAGAATTTCATGGACAGAAAGATTTAAAATAGTAATTGAGAATAGAAATAACTCTTTTATGTAACAGTTTTATTGAAATATAATTCATGCATCATACAGTTTTTTAAAATGTATGAGTCAATGGATTTTAATGTATTAACAGAGTTGTGTGACCATCAATACCATGAGTTTTAAAGTATTTATATTACCTTTCCAAAACCACCCACACCCTGTCCTGCCCCAATGGGGGCCGGACACGCTCCCATTCCTCCCAAATCCAGACCTAGGCAACCACAGATCTCTTTCTGTCTCCATAGATTTGCCTATTATGGATATTTCATGCAATGAGATTGTACAATATATAGTCTTTTTGTGACTGGCTTCTTTCACTTAGCATAAATGTTTTCAAGTTTCAATAAATTAATCTTAAGAGAATTTTTATCTTTGAGAACAGTCTGTACATACTCACCAGTTTTAAAATGAGCTATATAAAGCAGCTTCCTTAGACGATTGATTGCTCAGCTCAGGTTGGTTTACTGGTATTGTCTATGAATTAGTATGCTCAGTGTTTTGGAGCAAAAGCCACTGAAACCTATAGCATCAGGGTTTTGCCCCTGTTTTAATTTCTTGACTCTGCCACATTCACAACCACAGGCTACATTCTTAATCTCACTCTGTCAACTTGAACCCACACAGAGTCTGCAGGGAAATGGGAATGACTGTGGATGGATAAGTGCAAATCATCACATCAGCAGAAAACCAACTCAAAATAAATCCTTTTTAGATGATTAGACATGCAGTAGGATAAAAAAGAGTTGGCAGAAGACTTTCAAAATATCATTGTTGTTTTTATCCTGCCAAACTTATTAATGTGTATTAGTGTATTAAATGGACATTTTAAAAAGATGATTGGCCTAAACTGCTTCTGGAGTCTATACAGAAAGAGTGATGTTCCCTTTCTCTACCTTAGGAGAAACCTCCCTGGAGATAGAGCAAAAGCTCTTGACATTATGATTCCCCTGGTGCAAAATGAAGAGCAGGTTGCTTCAGATGTGTATTGCCTCGTTGGTCGAATCTACAAAGATATGTTTTTGGACTCTAATTTCATGGACACTGAAAGTAGAGACCATGGGGCTTCTTGGTAAGTGTACAGGATAAGATATTTGGTAAGTCCATGACACAAAAATATTCATTTGTAAATGAGTATTAAATTATTGTTTTCATTCTTTGATTGTATATTAG
>SJYT01079398.1:542210-616572 GCA_006410635.1 Cephalophus harveyi | reverse complement strand
AATTGGATGAAAAGATAATGGTTTAAAAAAATAGAATTTTTAAAAGATATAAGTATAATACAATAAAAATATAATTGGGGAAATTCATAAAATTTTATAGAAAGACATGAAATAAGACCTGAATGAATGGAAAAATAAACCAAGTATGTGGATGAGAAGACTTGATTTAAAGAAGTTAATTCTCAACAGCAGGACTTCTCATGAAATTCAACAAATTGATTCTACAATTTATTTGAAAAAATAAAGGGTCTAGAATGGGCAAAGCTATTTTGGAGAATGAGGCGGAGGGACTTGCTCTTCCAGATAAGGCACACTGTAGCAGTGTAATAATTCGGGCATTACAGTATTAGTGTACGTGCAGTGAAGTGGAGTGAAAGCCACTCAGTCATCTCCGACTCTTTGCGACCCCATGGACTATACAGTCCATGAAATTCTCCAGGCCAGAATACTGGAGTGCATAGCCTTTCCCTTCTCCAGGGGATCTTCCCAACCCAGATATCGAACCCGGGTCTCTCGCATTGCAGGTGGATTCTTTAGCCACCAGGGAAGCCCAGTATGAGTGCAAGCATAGACCAGTTGGGAGATTGGGATTGACATATATAGAGTACCATCTGTAAAATAGATGACTCTGGAGGAGGACATGGCAACCCACTCCAGCATTCTTGCCTGGAAAATCCCCATGGACAGAGGAGCCTGGTGGGCTGCAGTTCATGTGGTCACAAAGAGTTGGACATGACTGAGTGGCTAATCACACAGGACAGTGGGAGCCTGCTGTGTAGCACAAGGAACCCAGCTTGGTGCTCTGTGGTGACCGAGATGGGTGGAATGGAGGTGGAGAATGGAGAGAGTTCCAAGAAGAAGGGGATATGTGTATACATATAGCTGATTCACTTTGTCATACAGCAGAAACTTAACAACAACATTGTACAGTAATTATACTCCAATAAACTGAAACAGTTAATAAAAATAAAACACTAAAACTGAAGACAGAGCCTGAAAGACACAAACTAAAAACAGAGCCTGATATATATCATTTTGTATGCATATGACTGGCTTCCCTGGTGGCTCAGCTGCATATGACTAGATTTATGGTATGATATGCTTCATGAGAGCAGGAGACCAGATTTCATCCCTGGGCTGGAAGATCCCCTGGAGAAGGGAATGTCTACCTACACCAGAATTTTTGCCTGGAGAATTCCGTAAACAGGGGAGGCTGGCAGGCTACAGTCCATGGGGTTGCAAGAGTTGGACTCAACTGAGCAACTTAGGGCTATGCTTCATGAGCCAAAATGGAGAGAATGGACTCTTTAGGAATGATACTGGAAAATTTTGTTTACCTGCCTGTAAAAAAAAAAAATGAATCCCTAGTTTAACCCGCACACAAAAAAATAAAATCCAAGTGAATTAAAGATCAAAATATTTTATTTGGAAAAACTTTTATAATAACTTTTTAAATAACTTTTATAATAAAATATACAAAATGGATTTATGACTTGGAAAAGGAAAAATTATCTTAAAAGAAGGCTTAAACATAAACCATAAGATACTGGGGAAATTAGAGCCCAATAAAATTTGTATCTGCTCATCAACTCTTTGGGAAAGAGTAGCTTGTATGGCAGTGAACTTCCTGCCAGTAACAGTTAACAAACATTGGGAAAGCACTTTTTAAAAAGTTTGAAAGCACCAAACAGTGACTAAAGATAGTGAGAAACTGGAGAGCTTTTGATTCTTAGATGAGGAGTACTGCATTAGATAAGATCCACATGTATATGCTTTTTCCTTTGGGGGAGTTCTCAAATCTGTAGGCTTAGGGAAGATACAACTCAAGAAGAAATCCGTAGTCTTACTGGTTGAAGGAGTTAGTTTGAGGCTGCCAGTTCAGTTCAGTTTAGTTGTTCAGTCATGTCTGACTCTTTGCAACCCCAAGGACTGCAGCACGCCAGGCCTCCCTGTACATCACCAACTCCCAAAGTTTACTCAAACTCATGTCCATTGAGTCGGTGATGCCATCCAACCATCTCATCCTCTGTCCATCCCCTTCTTCTCCCGCCTTCAATCTTTCCCAGCATCAGAGTCTTTTCAAATGAGTCAGTTCTTCACATCAGGCGGCCAAAGTATTGGAGTTTCAGCTTCAGCATCAGTCCTTCCAATGAATATTCAGGACCGGTTTCCTTTAGGTTGGACTGGTTGGATCTCCCTGCAGTCCAAGGGACTTTCAAGAGTCTTCTCCAACACCACAGTTCAAAAGCATCAATTATTTGGCTCTCAGCTTTCTTTATACTCCAACTCTCACATCCATACATGACTACTGGAAAAACCATAGCTTTGACTAGTGCCTGGAAATTGAACGATAGATCCCTTTCATGAAGGAGCCACAGAGGGAGCCCAAAATATGCATATAAGCCATCTTTCCATTCTTGGCTGACCCCTGATATCTGCACACATGTGCTAAAACTCAAAGGAGTCCAGCAGAAAATAAGAGCTAGAAGGCTAGAGCTGAAACGAGATTTCAGCAGCCATGCAATGGAGGAGAGACAGAGTTTGGGGTTTGAACATCACCAAGTTAGAGGGGCTTGATAAACACTTTGAGCTTTCCACTGAAACTCCAGTAGGTCCAAGACTTCAGAATAAAAAAACCACATCCAAGGACTAAGGAAGGATACTAAAATGAAGAGGAAAACCAATTAAGCACCACCTTAATAAAACCCAAAACCGAGACTCCACATAGACAAGGTGAACTGACAATAATTTAGGTGCCTGTTGGAACAAAACTCAATACTCTTAAGAGGAAGATAACAGAATCCGAACTCTATGATGTATCATCCAAAATGCCTACTACACCATCAGAAACTAGTAGATTTGTGAAGATAGCAAAGTGTGATCCATAATAAAAACATCACTCAACAGGAATATACTGCAAATAAACACATGGCAGAAGGATACATAGAGTATGATTTTGTTTATAGAAACTTTGAAACCAGTCATACACATCTAGTTAAAAGTATAGATGCATCAATATATATCATCAATCCCCAATTCAGTATATTAGTTACCAGTAGGGAAGGAATAAAAAGGGATCATGGAATGTTTCACATGCAGCTGCAAGAATATTTAAAACATTTTATTTCTTAAGCTGAGTGGTGGGTATGTGGGTAGAAAGTGTTGCTTATGTTATTCTTCTGTACGTTTTAGTCTCTAAAATGTTCCCCAAATAGTTTCTGATTCTAAAAAAAAAAATATTAAAGGAGGTTGACTTACAGAAAGAGACAAATACCGCATGACATCACTTATATGTGGAATCTAAAGTATGACACAAATCAACCTATTTCACAAAACAGAAACAGACTCACCGACGTGGAGAGCTGACTTGCGGTTGCCCAGGGGGAGGAACTGGGGAAGGGATGGATTTGGAGTGTGGGATCAGCAGATGTAAGCTATTTTATGTGGGATGGATAAACAACAAGGTCCTACTATGTAGCCCAGAGAACTATATTCGATGTCCTATGATAAATCATAGTAGAAAAGAATATGTATACTTATATAACTGAGTCGCTTTGCTATACAGCAGAAATTAATACAACATTGTAAATCAACTATACTTCAGTTTAAAAAAGGGCGATTGACTTAGTTCAGGCATTCCTTAGTAATGGCCATAACATTATTTAAGTTGTGAAACAGAAATCTTAGCATTTCAAAATCTTGTGTCATCCTACCAGTTTAGCAAGGGACTGAAATTGGGATAATGGATTATAACCAGAGAAGAAAATTTGGGGACAGTGACTTCCTGGATTTTCATGGACAGATTTGTTCTGGACTTTTAAATTTGAATTATAAACTTTTATTGCAATCAACAGAGAGTTGTACCGTTTCCCTTCACTGGTATTTTTTTTCCTACTGTTATAAAAGAGAAATGTAACTATACAACCTTTTTATTACCAGAAGATTTCTTTAGAAGAAAAATTTCTTTAATCTTTAAGAAGATTCTTAATTGTAGGAGAATTAGAATCTGATATTTAGAAGCATTGTGCTGGTATAAATGCTTTAATAGTGATAATGAAATGCATAGATAATCTTTGAAAGTCTGATTTTCATGGTCAGTGAATTAAAATGTAAAACATCTCTTATGAAGTTCATGTGCCTCGCACGGGAATAGAAGTGTTTCCCAGTTTGAAAAACCAAACAATTTAGACTACTGAGAGCTTTCAAGGTCACATAAAGTTCAGTCAAAAGGAACAGTTTTTTTTTTCTGGTTGTGTTTTGTTCTGTCTTTCTATGCTTTCCAATTCTCTTTTCCTATGATTCCTATTTAACTGAGGAACATTAGCTAGCTCTCAAAAGAGCTTTGTCTTTTAAGTCTTCAGGTCAAATTTAAGATGTCGGGTTTTGTAGGATTTCATTTTAAGCTGTTCGTTAATTTTCTAGCAAGAACAGGGAAGGCTGTTAGAACTCAAAGCCTTTTTATGGGAGGAGCCTCAGGAGTTGATCTGGGTGTATCGCTCACTGATGTATTGAGTACTATAAGAATGTCACTTCTACTGTAGATTACAGATCTATAACCTGCCATGATTGTCATTATATCCGTTTGTCGTAAGGGTCATTACAAAGATTTCCCCCCTATTTTAAAAGTGTTTTTTCATGCCTTCACACTTGTAAAGCCACTTCAGTATTTCTTACTGTTTCCATCCAACCAACTCCCACTCATTTGCAATGGTGTGTTGGCATCATCTGTAATCTCTTGTTATGTCACTGCTGAAGTAAAAGCGCATTGTCAAGGTGCTGACTCAAGAGTTTTGTTACTGAGGTTATAAGGCTGCTGGCCAGACTTACTCTGGGTTTTGTGTTTCCAGAGTCCTGGGTTCCAGAGAATTTTTCAGCTGACTTATATATTTATTAATTTATTTATTACCTTTTTTGAGCCAAAATTCTCTGAGCTCTTACTTGTCAAGTGCCTGGGTGGGATAGCAGTGAGTGGCAGGCAGTTTGTCCCTAAAGCTTCTTTCCATGCCTGTAGCCTAAATCATCTTCTGCTAGCTTGAATGGGCAGTTATGTACTAAGCAGGAAAAGTTTAAGAATAAGAATTTCAACTCAGTGGAAAAATAGCCCCAAGCAGTTGTGTTTACAATGGCACACTGGCATCTCAAAGTTCCCCTTTTTAACATCTTTAATGAGTTGACTGTTCCCGACTTATAGCACAAGGAGAAAGTCAGACACTATTCTTGAGCATTCATTATAATATTTGGTATGAGCACTATCCCAGGGCACATTTTTGCTTTTAGGGAGACTGTGTAATGCAGGTCTATTTTCTGAGAGGTTTACTTGGGACTGAGAAGATGAAAATACAAAACAAGAAAGAAGTTTATGGTTTCGATTTTTTAAATTTGCAGAATTGTAGTATGTTGTAGAACAAACTTTACATATTGAATCTTATCTGGGACATAGGGTGAGGGGTTTGAAAGAACACATCCTGCTGATTTAAGTATAAAACTCATTGTCACTTCCTTAGTTGTTTTTGGTCACTGAAGCTCTTATAGATGCCTATCAGTTCAGTTCAGTTGCTGAGTCATGTCCGACTCTCTGTGACCCCATGAATCACAGCACGCCAGGCCTCCCTGTCCATCACCAACTCCTGGAGTTCACTCAAACTCATGTCCATCGAGTCAGTGATGCCATCCAGCCATCTCATCCTCTGTCATCCCCTTTTCCTCCTGCCCCTAATCCCTCCCAGCATCAGAGTCTTTTCCAGTGAGTCAACTCTTCACATGAGGTGGCCAAAGTACTGGAGTTTCAGCTTTAGCATCATTCCTTCCAAAGAACACTCAGGGCTGATCTCCTTTAGAATGGACTGGTTGGATCTCCTTGCAGTCCAAGGAACTCTCAAGAGTCTTCTCCTACACCACAGTTCAAAAGCATCAATTCTTCGGCGCTCAGCCTTCTTCACAGTCCAACTCTCATATCCATACGTGACCACCGGAAAACCATAGCCTTGACTAGACAGACCTTTGTTGGCAAAATAATGTCTCTGCTTTTGAATAAGCTGTCTAGGTTGGTCATAATTTCCCTTCCAAGGAGTAAGCGTCTTTTAATTTCATGGCTGCAATCACCATCTGCAGTGATTTTAGAGCCCCCCCAAAATAAATCTGACACTGTTTCCACTATTTCCCTATCTATTTCCAATGAAATGATGGGACTAGATGCCATGATCTTCGTTTTCTGAATGTTGAGCTTTAAGCCAACTTTTTTCGCTCTCCTCTTTGACTTTCATCAAGAGGCTTTTTAGTTCCTCTTCACTTTCTGCCATAAGGGTGGTGTCATCTGCATATCTGAGATTATTGATATTTCTCCCGGCAATCTTGATTCCAGCTTGTGCTTCTTCCAGCCCAGCATTGATATTTCTCCCGGCAATCTTGATTCCAGCTTGTGCTTCTTCCAGCCCAGTGTTTCTCATAATGTACTCTGCATATAAGTTAAATAAGTAGGGTGACAATATACAGCCTTGANCTCTTCTTTCACTTTCATCAAGAGGCTTTTTAGCTCCTCTTCACTTTCTGCCATAAGGGTGGTGTCATCTGCATATCTGAGGTTATTGATATTTCTCCTGGCAATCTTGATTCCAGCTTGTGTTTCTTCCAGTCCAGCATTTCTCATGATGTACTCTGCATATAAGTTGAATAAGCAGGGTGACAACATACAGCCTTGATGTACTCCTTTTCCTATTTGGAACCAGTCTGTTGTTCCATGTCCAGTTCTAACTGTTGCTTCCTGACCTGCATACAGATTTCTCAAGAGGCAGGTTAGGTGGTCTGGTATTCCCATCTCTTTCAGAATTTTCCACAGTTTATTATGATCCACACAGTCAAAGGCTTTAGCTGTCCTTCAATCATTGCACATGCCCTTGAGCACATCCTGTACCTTGATTGCTACCCACACACACCTCAAATACTTCTCAACACTGTATTTCCAGAAGCTGCTATAAATTAAATTTAATATACATATACCAAAAAAAGAAGATAAAACTTAACTTCTCATCTACCATCAAAGAAAGAGAAATATTTAATACATATACTAGAAATTTCAAAGTGATTATCACATATGAGCACTAGTTTATTCTCAAATTATATCAAGAAGAGTCAACTAGTTTAAACTGGAAGTTAAAAACATAGGAGAAACAGTTGCTGAAATCTATAATGGTAACTACTCTACTGGTTTGTTTTTGTTGTTTAGTCTCTAAGTCGTGGCTGACTCTTTACGACCCCATGGACTGCAGCCCATCAGGCTCCTCTGGACGTTCCAGACAAGAATACTGAAGTGAGTTGCCATTTCTTTCTCCAGGGTTATCTTCCCAGCCCAAGGACTGAATGCGTCTCTTGCGTTGGCAGGCGGATTCTTTACCACTGAGCCACATGGGAAGCTACTAGATAACATAATTCATCAAGAATTTGCTTCTGTACCAAAAGTGCGTAGATTTCTTTTTAAACATGCTAACTGCATCACAGTAGATTCTTAAAACTCCAGATTTTTTTCATGATCCTTAAAGCGGTAGAAAACTCTTCCTTATCTAACAATGCAAAGGGAACATTTAAAGTTACCACATTGCTTAAACACACCTTAAAATACCCTAGGCTAACACAGCCTGTGAAGACCACAGGGATTCCTTTGTTCAGTGTCTGTCTTTGGGCAAGAAAGCCAGGGTGCAGTATTGTTGGTTTAAAGGCAGAGCTGTACGTTCTAGGTAAAAGACACACCTTCTCTTACAAACATGTTGAGGCTGGCAAATCATCTTTCTAAGATTTTTTTTAATGTGGACCATTTTTAAAGTCATTATTGAGTTTGTTACAATATTGCTTCTTTTGTTTATGTTCCAGTTTTTTGGCTATGAGGCATGTGGGATCTTAGTTCTCCAACCACAGAACGCGCCCACACTCCCTGCATGGGAACCCAAAGTCTTAACCACAGGACCACCAGGGATGTCCCTGGCAAATTATCTTTAAAAGAGGGACACCCCACACACAAGGATGGACTCCTGAGGGATCCTAGTGATAAGTCCAAACTGTGAGTTAAAAGAAAACTTACAATTAGTTCAACTACTTGAAAAATAACAAGGTTGAAAGAAAGTGAAAGTCCCTCAGTCTATCCGACTCTTTGAGACCCCATGGACTACACAGGCAAGAATACAGGAGTGGATAGGCTTTCCCTTCTCCAGAGAATCTTTCCAATCCAGGGATCAAACCCGGCTCTCCCATGCTGAAGGCAGATTCTTTACCAGCTGAGCCACCAGGGAAGCCTAAGAATACTGGAGTGGGTATCCTATCCCTTCTCCAGGGGATCTTCCTAATCCAGGAATCAAACCAGAGTCTCCTGCTTTGCAGGCCATTCTTGACCAACTGAGCTATCAGGGAAGCCCTATAGGTCTCCAGATAACACTATATGGAATGGAAGAGACCATTTTACTTGAACATATTCAAAGGCAAGTATTACTCATCAGGCTTCTCTCGTGGCTCAGATGATAAAGAATCTGCCCCGCAATGTGGGAGACCCGGGTTCAATCATTGGGTCAGGAAGATCCTGTGGAGAAGGGCATGGCTACCCACTCAAGTGTTCTTGCTTGGAGAATCCCATGGATAGAGGAGCCTGATGGGCTACAGTCCACATTGTCACAAAGAGTCACACACGACTGAGCGACGAACACTTTGACTTTTTCTTTCAAATACAGGAGTGACAGAATCTGACTGACATTGCAGGGGGGAGGTGCTGGCTGCGGGGCTGAGAGGAGTGTGTCTTCTCTCTGAGGTTTCTCTGCGTCTGTCCCTCCATCCTGAGCTCAGCTAAGTGCTGGTAGAGGAGCGGGAGGGGGATACAAATCTAAGTGGAGGATGGAGGGATAGACTCAGTGCCCCCTGCGTGACAGCCCTGCGGTCACACCCTCTCACTCCTCCATGGATGCCCTCGTGATGACCACTCCCCGGTTTGTCTGGAACGGTCCCAACTGACATCTGCCGTCCAGCCATAACCATTAACGGAGTCCTTCTGCTCTTGCAAGCATGTCCCGGTTGGGATGGCCAACGTCACAGAGATCACTCTAGTATAGGTATCATCACCCCATTGCACAGACAGAGTGACTGAGGCTCAGAAAGCCTGTATAATTTGCCCCTCTTCACAAAGCCAGTGGGTGATACCAGCATATGAGGACAGATTGTTTCTCTGAGCTTCAGTTGTCTCATCAAGGAAAGAATCTGACTCACTCTGAAGCCCACATTCTCTCCTTAAACATAGGTATTGGGGTAAAGGCTAAAACATTAAAAAAAACCTTGCTTAGTTTTTAAGCTTAGCTCAGGTAGCACCAGTGGTAAAGAATCCTCTTGACAATGCAGGTGGTGTAAGAGACGTCAGTTCGATTTCTGGGTCAGAATGAAGCCCTGGAGAAGGGCATGGCAACTCACTCTAGCATTCTTGCCTGGAGAATCCCATGGACAGAGAAGCCTGGTGGGTTCCAGTCCATTGGGTTGCAAGGAGTCAGATATAACTGAAGCAACTTAGTATGCAGCACATTCACAGCTGCTTCCATCTAAAACTTGTTATAAGTTGTCAGTAAACTTTTCAGAAAGACAATTATTTTCTCCCTATTTAAAATCTAATAGACATAAATATTTGGAAGCAGACACATTGCTAGGACGGTACTTTCTTATATTCTTTCACTGTTTTTTCTTGATTTGAAGAAAACCACTGAGCACATCTTGTGCACACTTGTCCAAATGTAGCATCAAACGTTTATTCACCCCTAGAGGTGGCCCCAAATTCACCTCCTGTTACCATCCCTCTCTCAGGCAGAAAGCTTGGAGTCAGAATGTGAAGAGGCCGCTGATACTGAGATGGCATTTTTTATCAGCTCTGGGCATCCCAGGCCACTGACTACAGAGCCTGCAGGATGAGCAACCAAGGGCCAGCATCAGCTTCCACGCCCCTTCCTCACTCATGTCCAGAGCAGGGCTCTGACTCCAACGGCCACCCAGTTCAGCCCCAAACACCGACGACTGAAAGACCAACCATCTCAGAATCCTTTTCTTTTGAAAACATTCCAGTAATCTTCTGAAAAGAAGGGTGAGGTGAAGTCACAATATTAATTGGCCAGGGAAAACACTCCTTTTGTGCTACCAAGTTAAAAAATATATATAAACCTCCAGTGGGTTCCTAGGACTTAATGCAGCCTGGCAACCTGACATATTAACAGCTTAATTTTAAAAAAAACAATTCCTCCACATCCCTGTTTATGTTCTTCCCTAAGCCGGCTTCAAGATGTTTTGACAGACGGATAAGCTTAAAATATTGAAGGTCATTCCCTCCTTCCTCCTCCTTCCAAACCCAAACCAGAGAAGCATCAGTTCAGTAGTTTAGATCAGCCATGCCTTCTGTGATGTCACAGGAAGAGTAAATGAGCCTCTTGATGACATAAATTGACTTTCCAAAGAGGAAATGGCTCCATGCTTACTAGGACATTTGGATCCTCACTTAACACCTCAACAATGAGATGTCATTATTTTTCACCTTTCTTGTTTTAATGATTTTCTTCTAGATGAGCAAATAGTCTATAAAAGGAGTACCTGGATTGACTTGTCAGAGCCATAGAAAAATTAGAAGACTGAGAGAGATTAGTTCCAGGTGTGGTGTATTACATTATATTATTTTGTAGCAGAAAATGTCTTAAGAAATGGTTGCTGTGTTTCAGCTAAGAAATTACTCCTCTAAGCAGGAGATGCTAATGGTAAAGTTTCATTAGCTAGTTTGGTAAAAGGATGAGTGGCGAGATGAAAGGGGAGGACTGCAGAGCCTTTATTGCTGCTCAAGTTAAATTAATCCAAAAATCAATAGTTCACTTAAAGCACAATGGAGTTTCTTTTGTATCTTGGATTTTAAAAAAAGGCAACCCATACAACTGCCTTCCACATTTTTCTGCAGGTAACAAATTGTGCAGATATTTCAGCTAGGAGGCAACTGGGAGAAATACAAAATAGGTGCCTAAGAAAGTTTAAATAAATTTCAGTTTAAAATAATGTAACCTTTTGAAACACTGCAGGTTGAGAAATAATGAATAAAACAAGCCAATAAGATTTCTCCTTCTTATTGGTACTATGGATTTTAAAATTCTTCTGTACATCATTTTAAAAAAACAGAATGGGTTCTTGACACATGTTAGTGACTGAGTGAATAGTTCAGAGAGGTCTTAGAGTGGCAAAGGGTGAAAACCAGGATCCTAAATTTCATAGGGCCCCTCTGTCTTTTCCAGTGCAGACTTCTGGACAGCCATGAACACCACCTCCACCATCACATGACTGTAGGACAGCTATAACCATTAGGATCCAGAGCTGTATGTATTGAACGAGATTTTATATGAAAAAGTGCTTTTGCAAACTGTCAACATTGACACAAATATAAAGAATTGGTATTATAAAACATTTCTCCATTCATTAACCTGGTCTTTTCCTAAATCTTTCTCACCACATCTGAATTAACCAAGTATTTCTACGGCACAGAGCCCACGTGTCACTCTAACAATCAGAGGGCCCACTGGGAGATGCAGCAACACCATAGGAAGCCTGTGGGGAGCGTAGATGCTCCTTGTACGTGCAGAGGAAACAGGCTGAGGAGACAGGGGAGGATGTGATGGGTTCCAAGTACCAGTGAGTCCCGGAGCCAAGCCTTCTGAGAGAAACAGAAGAGCAGACACTGGTGGCGGTGGGAGTGGAGGGGAGTTGTTAGACTGAAAATGCTAACAAGAGCAGTGAAAGCTGAACAACTGGGGACCGGGAGCCCTGTGAGTATGGTGCTCATCAAGCCTGCACACGCTAGGCGCCTAACACCTGTTGGCATATGTGTTTGCCTCTGCGTGTGGAATAGTTGGATGGATCGTGAGTGGGTATCGACGATGAGACGGTGAGTTGCCTAATGGGATTCCTGGGGCTCTGGGAAGGAAAGAAGACAGTGCCCAAGATAAAGCTGGTTTTCCTGTGTGTAGGGTGGACCACAAAAGTGGGGGAGAGGCACAACCCACATGCTCAACAGATAAGTCCAGGTGGAGTCAGTGATAAACACACACACACACACACACACACACACAATCGGAGGAGACACTGCAAAACTAGGTTGGTATCATGTGACAGAGGTCAGAGCTGGAGAGATTTAATGGTAGTGATGGTAACAGTGAGTGTTTACTGCATGATTACAACGTGCCAGGAACTAAGTACCCTCAGTATATTATGCTGAAGACCAAATGCATTAGCTCATGTGCTTAGAAAAATCCTCTAACACAGGCACTATTTTTATCCCTGTTTTATGGAGGAGGCAGTGTTGGCCAAGGAGGCTAAGAAGCTTGTCCAGAGAGATGCAGCTACAGACAGATTACTGAGCCCAGACTCACCCAAAGTGCCTACCTCCAGAAACCTCTGCCCCTCCAATAAGGGGTCGGCAGTGTTGGGCACAGTAGAGGGGTCAGGACACTGAGAAAATGTGTGTGTGTGCACATACATACACACATGCACACATGTAATTTGAAATAGAGGTCATCAATATCTACTGAGAGAGCATTTTTACTACCATAGTAGTGGCAATGCAGGAGACATAAAAGACTCGGGTTCAATCCCTGGGTCAGGAAGATCTCCTGGAGGAGGAAATGGCAACCCACTCCAGTATTCTTACCTGGAAAATCCCATGGACAGAGGAGCCTGGTGGACTAGAGTCCATGGGGTCAAAAAGAGTTGGACTGAAGCAAATTAGCAGGCATGCAGTATCAATAATAAGGCAGTTATCAAAGACACAAGAAATGGATAGAGAGAAAATTAAGGCAACATGTGGGCTCACTTTTAGTCAAAAATAAAAGCAAAAGCTCAGTAAGTGAATTCAAATGCTCCTAAGTCCACATTTGCTGACATTTGTTAGCACAGTATAGCCAAGAAGAAAGTCACGATTAAATGGCTAGCAAAAGAGTTCACAGAAAGATGAACTGATAACATGCACACCTCTGTTTAGGGAAATCCTCCCCTCTGAGCAGCTAGACAAATGTCAGTCCAGAAGCCCTAATGCTCTAAGTTAGGTGGAGGCAAACTATGGCCTCTGGGCTAAATTGGCCAACACCTGTGTTCATACAGTCCAGTAGCTAAAAACACTTGTTTTTAGTGTTTGGTCAAAATAAATATATATATATACACACATGCATACATATATATATATATATATCAAAGCACAATGCTATTTTCTTTAAATGTATGCATTCTTTTTTATATTATTTTCTACTATGGTTTATCCCAGGATATTGAATATAGCTCCCTGTGCTCTACAGTGAGACTCTGTTGTGTATCCGTCCTATATCTAATAGTTTACATCTGCTAAACCCAGTCCATCCCTCCCTCAACCCCCCTTGGCAAACACAAGTCTGATATCTATGTCTGTGAGTCTGTCAGAATACTATTTCTTGACAAACAAAAGTTATATGAAATTCCAATTTCAGTGTCCATAAATTCATTAAAGACAATTTTTTCCACTGGGGGTGAGAGGATGGTTTCAGATGATTCAAGCACATTACATTTATTGAGCCCTTTATTTCTATTATCACTACATCCGCTCCATCTCAGATTATCAGGCATTAGATCCTGGAAATTGGAGATCCCTGGTATATCAGATCTCTATATACAATTCTTGCAACTTCCTGTGAACCTATAATTATTTAAAATAAAAGGTTTTTTTTTTTTTTTTGCTGTTAAAAAGAAAAAAGCAGCATCTTTTAAGCCAGCATTTTGTTATGATTGGCAAGGCCAACCAGAGGTCTCATCTCCTAAGAGATGAGCAATTTCTGTCTGTGTTGTGAGCTCTCATATAGGCATCTGACTAATTCAGCCTTTTAAAGCACTTGCTGAGCCCCATCTTCAATTGGTTGTTGGGTGTCCAGGGCCGAGGTGGTCCTTCCTCACCTTGGTGTAGCCTTGGTGTAACATCTATTAGTACTTTTTCCTGGATTACTTGAATTACTCACAATTCTCTGTGTTTCTTCCTTCCTTCCCACACACATAGGAAAAAAAAATACACTTTCGTACTTATAAAGATATACATAATTAAAATAAGAAACAAAGTACTTATATATTCAAAATGTCCATAAATGTGCAGTATTTAATTTTAATACATTTGCATCTATAGAAGATAGAAATAATTCACAAAATGTAGGAGAGATGGAATTTGCTCATCATTTAAATTAAACTGCTAATAATTCATTTTTTCTAATTTCCTTCTTTCACATCCCAGGTAATAAAAACTATGTGATGCTGAATGATATCAAAATTATCCAAAATCATGGTGGATACGCTCTGCAATCAAATATTCTACTCTGTGGGTAGTTTTTTCTATTGCATTTTGCAGACTGTTTACATCTTTATAGAAGTGAATTTATTAAAATTTCAAGTGGCATAAGGCTTTATAGGAATCCCATTTATTAACACTCCTTTATTTATTAAAATCAATAAATAATTAAACATATACTATTATATATACCCTTCTTTGTATTACAACTACATTTCGTACATTTTATGTTCACTTTTCTCTTTTTAATACAATTACTAATTCATGGCTTTTCACAATCTCCACTTGTTTCAATTAACTATTATGATTAACATCACTGTTATGAAGATGGTTCCTCCAGCTTAGACAGTGTAAATCACTTTAAATTTTCCCTTCTGTCCTACAGCACCGCCCTTGACAACAGGATATTCCAGACCAATTCTGGTTTTGCCCACTGATATGGAAGCAGTTTCCTACCCAGGCATCCTGGTTCTTTTTCATGGTCTGCAATATCAGGTACAAACATGGGCACTAGGGGCCTGAGAGTGGGTGGGTGACAGTGTGGCCACTGTCGGGACAATTAGAAGTGACAGAGTAAAAAAAAACTTCATCTTTTTAACGTCATGAGTTCATGCTAATTTTTCCAGTTTAACACACTAAGTTGCTTTTTATACTTTTCCTGATGTATGAGATTTCATCAACTACTGAAGCCACCTATGCTGACAAGTTTGGTGCTCACAACCAACACAAGAGGCAAATATTCATACCTCTTTCTACAGATCGGAGGGCTTCCCTGGTAGCTCAAAGGTAAAGAATCTGCTGGCCAGTAGATTGATCCCTGCGTTGGAAGGGACGATTCCCTGGAGGAGGGCATGGCAATCCACTCCAGTATTCATGCCTGGTAAATCCCATGGACAGAGGAGGCTGGCGGGCTACAGTCCATTGTGTCACAAAGAGACGCAACTGAACAACTACAGGTCAGAAGGCAGAGTTTTAGAAAGTACAGAATTAGCCATTGTTGTTAGAAAAGCAGAAAGTGGAATCAAATCCATAAATACGATAATTTCTTTATGAAAATTTAAGCCTATTAAAACTGGTGTAAATGTGTTTATGTAAATTATTCATATGGTTTAGCAAGACTTTGTTTTTTTTAACAA
Source organism: Cephalophus harveyi (assembly GCA_006410635.1). Taxonomy (NCBI): domain Eukaryota; kingdom Metazoa; phylum Chordata; class Mammalia; order Artiodactyla; family Bovidae; genus Cephalophus; species Cephalophus harveyi. Next base: position 601,098 of record SJYT01079398.1, on the reverse strand, counting down.
GCATCTAGAGGATTATCCTTGGCATTCCCCAAAGCTACCACTGCATCTCCTTCCACTGGTTTTGGGTAGAACATAGTGGACCCTTTTTTTTTATATGTGATGGTCTTTCTATAACTCTAAAAATTTTGTTCCACTTTATTTTTTAAGTATATTATTATGTTCTCTTGTTTCTCTTCCCAAAACACCTTGGTTTACTTTTTGTCCTGATCTTCTACCCCTGCCTTGCGTGTTGCATGCTCAGTCACTTCAGTCGTGTCTGACTCTTTGCGACCCTATGGACCACAGCCCACCAGGCTCCTCTGTTCATGAGATTCTCCAGGCAAGAATACTGGAGTGGATTGCCATTCCCTCGATCTTCCTGACCCCAGGATCAAATCTGCATCTCTTGCGTCTCCTGTATTGGCAGGCGGGTTCTTTTCCCCTGAGCCACCTGCGAAGCACTACTTACTTTCTCTATTTTTCTCTTTTTCCCTCCACCCCTAGGGAGATCATTTCTGGCATGTCCCACATCTTAATTCAATCTCCGTCATACTATTTCTCACTCCCAGATTTAAACATGAGTTTTCATTATGCTGTTGAATTGTTGTATCCAAGCCACCTCCAGCTTCATCCCTCAGCTCACTTTTGTCTCAGGACCTCTCCTTACAGGTCTTCTTTGTGGAGTCCTGGGGACAAGGCTCCTTGCTCTCCTGTGAGGATGCCAGTGTCCTGAATGTGTCTGGGTCCTACAGTGGTGCAGCCCACCTGGCCCATCCTCGCATCCCTGCCCTGCCCCATCTCTGTAATACACTCCAGTATCACTGCTTCCTCTACCCCATCTCTGGTGCTTCGCTCACAAAGATGCAGCCTCACAAATGCACTCTGTCATCTCCTATTTCCTCCCACTTTGGGGTCACTGGTTTCTGAGATTTGCTGTATCTGCCTTGTTCTGAGATCTTGGCAGTAGAGGTCCTTCTGCTTAAAGAAAAAGCAAAGCAAATGGTAATCCACCAACAGTGTGAGGTGATTACAGGGGTGAGAGCAGGAGGCTGGCTTTTCCAGCAGGCACAGACTCTAAGGAGCTCAGAGGACCAGGCGAGGATATTACCCAGGCCTCCCACCACTTTTCGTTTTCTTTCTTCCTTCTTTTCTTTCTTTTTTTTTTTCTTTCACGTTTTGGCTGCACCAATCAGCATGTGGGATCTTCCCCAACCAGGGACTGAATTGGTGCCCCCTGCATTGGAATCGTGGAGTCTTAACCACTGGAGCACCAGGGAAGTCCATCATCACCTTTCCTGAGGCAGGCGTCCTCCTTACATAAAACTGAGCCCCAGGTTTTGCCTCAGCACCACTTAGATGTCCTTCTGCAGCTCTCAGGTTTTCCACGTTGAGATTTTTCACCATTACTGCATCTTCATGTGTTCATTGGGATTGATGCTATTCTGAACAAAAAGTTTCAACCTAAATAAATTTGAACTGTGGTGTTGGAGAAGACTTGAGTTCCTTGGACTGCCAGGAGATCCAACCAGTCCATCATCCTAAAGGAAATCAGTCCTGAATATTCATTGGAAGGACTGATGTTGAAGCTAAAACTCCAATACTTTGGCCACCTGATGCGAAGAGCTGACTCATTTGAAAAGATCCTGATGCTGGGAAAGATTGAAGGTGGGAGGAGAAGGGGATGACAGAGGATGAGATGGTTGGATGGCATCATCGACTCAATGGACATGAGTTTGAATAAACTCCGGGGGTTGGTGATGGACAGGGAGGCCTGGCATGCTGTTCATGGGATCGCAAAGAGTCCGACACGACTGAGCAACTGAACTGAACTGAACTAAAATAAATCTGATGGATTTTTTTTTTTTTCCCCACAAAATAGCATTTCTTAGGGCTGGTAGAAGTTAGAGGACAGGAAATCTGTCAGGACAGGCCATCGTTAGCATAAGGCTTATTTCAGCCACAGTTTTATCTTTTCGAAGACACTGTTTATTGAATCCATTTCACAGTTGAGGAAATTGAGCTAGAGCAGCTAGTCCAAGGCTGCATAGCAAGCATGCAAATTCAGAACACAGGCCTCCAGCGCATTTGGTTCAGAACTGTCAATCAAGTTTATTCTTAACCAAGGCAGCTGAAGACGACCTTGGTGTGAGAACATGAGCTAAGCTGTGGCTGTTAACAGCCTATCTTTGCAGGGTTACAAAGGACTGAGAGGTTTGTTTGTACATTTTTGGTTTCTTCTTATTTTACAGACAAACTGTGGTTATGAGCTTTTAAGTTAGTCAAGCTTCAAAATAGGAAAAACAAGCTTTATAAGGAAATGTCACATATCCCAATTATGAAAAGGCTTGCACTGTTCTTCTGTGAAAATAAAATGAAATAGGCCATATATTAATTATGGCTTTCTCTGTAAGTGGGATTTTGGAATGCTACAGCCCAAGTCTAATAAATTAAAATGAAGAGTGTATATTATTTTTAAAGAAAAAGGTTTTATTTTGTATCTGTGTGAACATCAGTAGAATTAACTGATGGAATAATGAAGTGTTTTTTAGAGTCATTTAACAACAACAAAAAAAGAATAATCTTTGTTCATTTTGAAGGCAAATAATTCAATACCACAGTAATCCAAGTCTATGCCCCAATCACTAATGCAGAAGAAGCTGAGTTGAATGGTTCTATGATGACCTACAAGATCTTTTAGAACTAACACCAAAAAAAAAAAAAAGATGTCTTCTTCATCATAGGGGACTGGAATGCAAAAGTAGGAAGTCAAGAGATACCTGGAGTAACAAGCAAGTTTGACCTTGGAGTACAAAATGAAACAGAGCAAAGGCTAACAAGAGTTTTGCCAAGAGAATGCACGGGTCATAATAAACACCCTCTTCCAGCAACACAAGAGAAGACTTTATACATGGACATCACCAGATGGTCAACATTGAAATCAGATTGATTATATTCTTTGCAGCCGAAGATGGAAAAGCTCTATTCAGTCAGCAAAAACAAGACCAGGAGCTGACTGTAGCTCAGATCATGAACTCCTTATTGACAAATTCAGACTTAAATTGAAGAAAGTAAAGAAAACCACTAGACCATTCAGGTATGACTTAAATCAAATCCCTTACAGTTATATAGTGGAAGTGACAAATAGATTTAAGGGATTAGATCTGATAAACAGAGTGCCTCAAGAAGGACAGAGGTTTGTGACATTGCACAGGAAGCAGTGATCAAAGCCATTCCCAAAAAGGAAGAAATGCAAAAAGGCAAAATGGTTGTCTGAGGAGGCCTTACAAATAGCTGAGAAAAGAAAAGAAGCTAAAGGCAAAGGAGAAAAGGAAAGATATACCCATCTGAATGCAGAGTTCCAAAGAATAGCAAGGAGAGATAAGAAAGTCTTCCTAAATGATCAATGCAAAGAAAAAGAGGAAAACAATAGAATGGGAAAGACTAGAGATCTCTTCAAGAAAATTAGAGATACCAAGGGAATATTTCATGCAAAGTTGGGCACAATAAAGGATAGAAATTGTGTGGGCATAACAGAAGCAGAAAATATTAAGAAGAGGTGGAAAGAATACACAGAAGAACTCTACAAAAAAGATCTTAATGACCCAGATAACCACGATGGTGTGGTCACTCACCTAGAGCCAGACATGCTGGAATGTGAAGTCAAGTGGGTCTTAGAAAACATCACTACAAACAAAGCTAATGGAGGTGATGGAATTCCAGTTGAGCTATTTCAAATCCTAAAAGACGATGCTGTTAAAGTGCTGCAATCATTATGCCAGCAAATTTGGAAAACTCAACAGTGGCCACGAGACTGGAAATGGTCGATTTTCATTCCAATCCCAAAGAAAGGCAATGCCAAAGAATGTTCAAACTAACACACAATTGTACTCATCTCACATGCTAGTAAAGTAGTGCTCAAAATTCCCAAGCCAGGCTTCAACAGTATGTGAACTGAGAACTTGCAGATGTTCAAGCTTGATTTAGAAGAGGCAGAGAAGCCAGAAATCAAATTGCCAACATCTGTTGGATCATCAAAAAAGCAAGAGAGTTTCAGAAAAACATCTACTTCTGCTTTATTGATTATGCCAAAACCTTTGACTGTGTAGATCACAACACACTGTGGAAAATTCTTCAAGAGATGGGAATACCAGGCCACCTTACCTGCCTCCTGAGAAATCTGTATGCTGGTCAAGAAGCAATAGTTAAGCTGGACATGGAACAACAGACTGGTTCCAAATTGGGAAAGGAGTATGTCAAGGCTGTATATTGTCACCCTGCTACTTAATTTATATGCAGAGTACATCATTTGAAATTCCTGGCAGGATGAAGCACAAGTTCCTAATGGGGTAAGTTCAGTTCAGTTCAGTTCTGTCTCTCAGTTGTGTCCGACTTTTTGTGACCCCATAGATTGCAACACGCCAGGCCTCCCTGTCCATCACCAACTCCCAGAGTTTACTCAAACTCATGTCAATTGAGTCAGTGATGTCATCCAACCATCTGATAAACACATAGGATAGATGCAATGACGGGCTCAACTCTCTTCTGAGGCTGCAATCCTACAGGAGATATCCAGGAAGGGGGTCTCAGAGGAGGTGATGTCCAGGCCAAGATCTTAATGAGAAAGAGATATTGAGCTGGAAGAAGTGCATGGAGAAAGCCCTGCCAGCAGAGGCAACAGCTACTGTAATCTTTGAATGAGATTGATTGGTTCAAGTGTAGAGCAGAAAGAAGACCCTGGGCTGTTTGACTGGGAGAAGCCAGGATGGAAGGACAGAGAAGCAGAGGGGTAGTGTCTATCTGATGCTGGGAGGGATTGGGGGCAGAAGGAGAAGGGGATGAACAAGGATGAGATGGTTGGATGGCATCACGGACTCGATGGACGTGAGTCTGAGTGAACTCTGGGAGAGGGTGATGAACAGGGAGGCCTGGCGAGCTGCGATTCATGGGGTCACAAAGAGTCGGACACGACTGAGCGACTGAACTGAACTGAGTGTCTATCCAGGATGGGATGGTCAGCAGAAGGTAACAAGATCTAGTTTATATTTTTAAAAGATAATATAGATGATCTTACTTGCAAAGCAGAAATAGAGACACAGACATAAAGAACAAATGTATGGACACCAAAGGGGATGTGGGGGGATGGGATGAATTGAGAGATTGGGATTGACACATCTATACTATTGTTAGTATGTATAAAATAGATAATTAATGAGAACCTACTGTGTAGCTCAGGGAACTCCATTCAGTACTCTCAGTTCAATTCAGTCACTCAGTCGTGTCCGACTCTTTGCGACCCCATGAATTGCAGCATGCCAGGCCTCCCTGTCCATCACCAACTCCCGGAATTCACTCAGACTCATGTCCATCGAGTCAGTGATGCCATCCAGCCATCTCATCCTCTATCGTCCCCTTCTCCTTCTGCCCCCAATCGCTCCCAGCATCAGAGTCTTTTCCAGTGAGTCAACTCTTTGCATGAGGTGGCCAGCGTACTGGAGTTTCAACTTTAGCATCATTCCTTTCAAAGAAGTCCCAGGGCTGATCTTCAGAAGGGACTGGTTGGATCTCCTTGCAGTCCAAGGGACTCTCAAGAGTCTTCTCCAGCACCACAGTTCAAAAGCATCAATTCTTCAGTGCTCAGCTTTCTTCACACTCCAACTCTCACATCCATACATGACAATAACTTTGACTAGATGGACCTTCATTGGCAAAGTAATGTCTCTGCTTTTCAATATGCTGTCTAGGTTGGTCATAACATTTCTTCCAAGGAGTAAGCGTCTTTTAATTTCATGGCTGCAGTCACCACCTGCAGTGATTTTGGAGCCCCCCAAAATAAAGTCTGACACTGTTTCCACTGTTTCCCCATCTATTTCCCATGAAGTGATGGGACCAGGTACCATGATCTTCATTTTTTGAATGTTGAGCCAATATGCCAGCAAATTTGGAAAACTCAGCAGTGGCCACAGGGCTGGAAGAGGTCAGTTTTCATTCCAATCACAAAGAAAGGCAATGCCAAAGAATGCTCAGACTACCGCACAATTGCACTCATCTCACACGCTAGTAAAGTAATGCTCAAAATTCTCCAAGCCAGGCTTCAGCAATATGTGAACCGTGAACTTCCAGATGTTCAAGCTGGTTTTAGAAAAGGCAGAGGAACCAGAGATCAAATTGCCAACATCCACTCATTCTTTTGGACTCACTCATTAACCCTGAAAGAAAATTAGGCAGTCCCCAGTTCTTACATCTTTGAAAATTAAGATTCCTCTAACCATTTTAGTCCCCATTCAGTCAGTATCATGCAAGAATTTAGACTATCTAGCCCAGTGTGAAAAACATACTTCCAAACTTCATTCACAATTAATATTTCTCTCCTTTCATATGGTCTTGTGGAAGCCAACATTTATAAAGGGGTCACAGAGACCTTATTTCCTCTCCTAGAATCCCCTTCTCTCTTTCCTCAGTTTTCTAACCTGAGTTTTTGACCCCTCCAGCATGGGGGTTTCCTAGGTAGCTCAAATGGTAAAGAATCTACCTGCAATGTGGGAGACCTGGGTTCGATTCCTGGGTTGGGAAGATCCCCTGGAGAAGGGCATGGGATCCCACTCAACTTTTTGTGCCTAGGTAATCCCATAGACTTCCAGATGTTCAAGCTGCTTTTAGAAAAGGCAGAGGAACCAGAGATCAAATTGCCAACATCCAATGGATCATCAAAAGAGCAAGAGAGTTCCAGAAAAAATATCTATTTCTGCTTTATTGACTATGCTAAAGCCTTCGACTGTGTGGATCACAATAAACTGTGGAAAATTCTGAAAGATATGGGAATACCAGACCACCTGACCTGCCTCTTGAGAAATTTGTATGCAGGTCAGGAAGCAACAGTTAGAACTGGACATGGAACAACAGACTGGTTCCAAATAGGAAAAGGAGTACGTCAAGGCTGTATATTGTCACCCTGCTTATTTAACTTCTATGCAGAGTACATCATGAGAAACCCTGGGCTGAAAGAAGCACAAGCTGGAATCAAGATTGCCGGGAAAAATATCAATAACCTCAGATATGCAGATGACACCACCCTTATGGCAGAAAGTGAAGAGGAACTAAAACGCTTCTTGATGAAAGTGAAAGTGGAGAGTGAAAAAGTTGGCTTAAAGCTCAACGTTCCGTGCTCTATGGTGATCTAAATGGAATGAAAGCAGTGCTCAGTCGTATCTGAGTGTTTGTGACCCCATCAACTGTAGCCCACCAAGCTCCTCTGTCCACGGAATTCTCCAGGCAAGAATACTAGAGTGGGTTGCCCTTTCCTGCTCCAGGGGAACTTCCTGACCAGGGGTTGAACCAGCAGCTCCTGTGCCCTCTCATTGTCAGGCAGATTGGTTTTTATCTTTCAGACTCTACCTTTCCTTACAAGCCAAACCCCCCAAAGAGTCACATTTACACCTGTTAAAGACAGAATTGAGAGTCAGCACTCATCACAGAGCTAGGAGACAAGACACAGTAGCAGCCAGACAGTGTTATGGTCAAACTGGGATACACGACTAAGCTGCAGGTCTATATTCACTTTATATTAAAATTTCTGAAGAAATAGCACCACTAGAAGCAAAGGCAAAGGCAAAATGTTCATGTCTAGACATAAGTTCATTCTACTTTCATAATCAGCTGTAACTGCACACAGTATGAACTATCTCTCTGAAAAATGTTAACATTAGCAAACAGAACTTCAAGGCAGGCATCTATTTTTTAAGTTTAAAATATAAACCTGGTCCTCTTCTCTCTCACACACACATACACACAGACACACGTTTTTATTGTTGCAAAAGTGCTCCAAGAATTAAAGGACTGGAAGTAGTTTACAATGCTGCTGAATCCCCCTCTCTGAGCTACAAGTGAACCATCTTGGACTATGAAGAAACTTCTAGACTTCCTTGGTAATCTACCTTAATATTCACACCTCATGTTAGGAATATTATTCTCAAACTACATTGTCTGGAGTATAAAAAATCAGTAATGGACATGCTCATAGGCTAGACTATTAAAATTGAACTTTTTCCTCGAGTTGGGGTAAATAGTAAGTAATGGTTACCAGGTTGTTACTTTATTTCACAAAATAGAAATTTAAAAAGAGAGTTTCAAATTAATTTATTTTTGACAGCTTTATTGAGATGTAATTGATACACAAAAACTGTACATATTTAACATACACAATTCAGTGAGTGACACACACATATACCCATGAAACTATCACCAAAATTGAGGTAATAAACCTATCACCTCCAAAAGTATCTTTGCTCCCCTTTGAAGAAGAGAGGTTTTCAAAATTTCTTTTATTGAAGTATAGTTGATTTACAACGTTGTTTTGGTTTCTTGGGTACAGCAAAGTGATTCAGTTATATATGTATCAATAATATATTTAATATATATTGTAGATAATATTTTTATCTACATATTGGAAATATCTTTTCCACTATGGTGTATTACAAGACAATGACTATAGTTCCCTGTTTTATACAGTTGGATCTTGTTGTGTATCCATTTTATATACAGTTGTTTGTATCTGCTAATCCCAAACTCATAATTCATCCCTCCCCCATGTCCTTTCCCCTTTGGTAGCTATAAATTATTTTTTTTATGTTTATGAGTCTGTTTCTGTTTTTGTAAATAAGTTCATTTGCATCATTTTATAGATTCCACATATAAGTGCTATCATAAGATACTTGTCTTTGTCTGGCTTACTGCACTTAGTATGATCACCTCTAGGTTCATCCAAGTTACTGAAAATAGCATTACTTCTTTCTTTTATATAACTGAGTAGTATTCCATTGTATGTTTGTACATTGTACATTGAAGAAAAGAGTTTTAATGCTTGGTTTTAACTGGAGAATTAGATGACTTTTCTAAGCCTTAGGGTCATTCAACAAACATGTTATGAAATATTTTTAAAATATCTCTTCCACAAACCAGCCTTCCTGACTTTTAGAAGAACAATTCAGTCACACAGAACAGAATTCTGTGGTAGTACCCAGAGAAAAGGAGAGCTGTGTGTGTCAGTCAAATTGCACAAACTAAAAAAAAAATGCAGAATTCCGAGGTTATTTTTTAAGGCAGAATTTCCAGTTTTCCAAGAGGTCATGGGCATTATCAATGACCAATGGCCAACCCTCTCTAAAGAGAGAAACTAAGTAGCTGAAACACTTTGAGCAGCATCAAATATCAGCTTAACAAAGTCAAACTTTTACCAAATGAGACAGTGTCCAGGAATCAGCACACCTGAGAGAGAGAGAAGAAGACACCCAGAGGGGCCCTTGCTTCATGGGGCAAACTGGGAAATGAAACTCCATGCCTGTGCCTCCTACCGACATGCAGAGGCCCACTGCAGGTTCTGTTCGCTGCAGAACCTGCTGGGTGATTTCTGAGAACATACACCAGGGTTCGTAAGTTATAATGATCACCAGTCATACACCTTGCTCTTGATAGGCGAGAAAAAACATTTCCACCCCGTGCTCCCTGAAGCAACTCCAGGGGCAGAACTGTGATTCTGAACGACTTTGAGTTTTGTTCACTTGAGTTCTGTTTTGTTTTCATTCTTGAGTTCCTTTGTGGGCTCATTCCTTCCAAGCCAATACCACTTGAAGGCTCTCTTGTGTTCCAAGAACATCTTGGTGACTTTCATAAGTCCATTCATTTTCAGAATTACAGTAAGAATTTGGGGTTTTTCACTGAGAACTAACCCAGTCTCACATCAAAAATCAAGTCAAGATCCTAGATTTTCTTTGGTGTAGGATCAACAGTGACAAGGACAAGGACTGTGTTTTGCTGAGAGAAGGGAATTCGCTGCCAAACACTCATGTGTTATGTTAAATCCTTCAGCAACTTCAAGGTACAAACACTCTCCATTTTGCAGAAGAAAAAAAGTGGAGCTTCAGAGAAGTTGTGTCATTTTTCCAAAGCCCCAGGCCCCTCAGTTTCATAGCAGGGGTTTAATTCAAAGTGACTGGATGTCACAGTGCGAGGCCTTTCCACTCCAGGGCACACAGACACAGTTGGAAGATTGCAACCCAAGAGGTGAACCATCCAAGGAGGAATACAATAAAACTGTCACAGCCATCTCAATTCAGGTTTCATGCCTAAAATCAATTGCTTCTCCCTTCCCAACCCTTCATGTTTACACAGTCACCCCTGTGTGGACAACAGCTGTGCCATGAAGTATGTGTGCATGACTGCATGGTGACAACCAGCTCCCCATGTTCCATGGTATTCTCCAGGAGATTAAGGAATAGCTAACTCGTTTGCAAGAGCAAATGCTTAAACACTGTTAAAGCCGATTTAGTTAAAATGCCTTTGTATCTGCCAAGTGGAGAAGGTTTCCATTTTGCTCGAAGTAGCAACTGGTTGTCCACCTCTCCTGTGCTCCGAAAGTGCAGGGCTGGTTTATTTCTGTTCACATTCAGGGCAAACGTTAACCATTGTTGTAAATGCTGACACTACCCTGTGAAGTGAAAGTGAAGTTCGCTCAGTCGTGTCTGACTCTTTGCGACCCCATGGACTATACATACAGTCCATGGAGTTCTCCAGGCCAGAATACTGGAGTAGGTAGCCTTCCCCTTCTCCAGGGGATCTTCCTGACCCAGGGATCGAACCCAGGTCTCCTGCACTGCAGGCGGATTCTTTACCAGCTGAGCCACAAGGGAAGCCCCGACACTACCCTGAGGCACAGTTAAATAGCTAAGCCCAGAACAGATGAACCAAGGAAGCAGAAAGCCTGTTGGCCAGAGCACCAGCTTCTGGGGGAGCTGACAGCAGAGAAGTCTACAAGGTAAAAGGCCTGGGGATGCTCTTGGTGGGTGCATACCAGGGTGTCTGGGAGGGCTGTTCACAAAACTCAGTCCCTCCCACAGTTTGACAACCCTGAGGGATAGAGGTTGCTGGCAGTGAACTCCACATCTGAGTCTGGTTAAAAGAGAATGAAGAATATTCCATGGGAACCATGAGATATTTGTTTGATGCCCACTGTTTGTAGACTTGGGGCACTGCTAGAGACAATTTAGGAGTAATTAGAGCTCAGGGCCTGAGGCTCCACTTTAATGCTTGAAATATGACTCATTTTCCTGGCCTTTGAGCTATCAAATTGGACTGGGTTTCCCTCAACACTTCCTCACCATTATCCACAAAATGATTCTCATGGAAAACGCAAGCTAAAACTAAATTTTGACTTGTGACACAGAAGTGTTGATACCAATAAAATCTGTTGACCAGATGGATTAGTAAGAATGAGTTACCACAGGCATTTAAGAAACTGAAATAACTATAGCACGACTGTTTGGAGGATTACTGAGAATATCGTCCCTACGCCCATGACCTTCTAATTCAAGATAAACTTAAATAGATAGATGGATGATGATTGATTGTTGATGTTGTTCAGTCACTCAGTCATGTCTGACTCTTGGCGATCCCATAGACTGCAGCACACCAGGCTTCCCTGTCCTTCACCATCTCCCAGAGCTTGCTCACACTCAAGGCCATTGAGTCAGTGATGCCATCCAACCACCTTGTCCCCTTCTCCTCCTATCTTCAACCTCTCCCAGCATCAGGGTCTTTTCTAATGAGTCAGCTCTTTGCATCAGGTGGCCAAAGTATTGGAGCTTCAGATAGAAACACGCATGCATGCTCAGTCACTCAGTCATGTCCAACTTTTTGCAACCCTATGGACTGTAGTCCATCAGGCTCCTCTGTCCATGGAATTCTCCACACAAGAATACTGGAATGGGTTGTCATTTCCCCTTTCAGGGGATTTAAATAGGTAGATAGATATAAAAAAAAGAAAGGGACAGAGGGAAGGAGGGAGGGAAGGAAAGATAAAGAATTGGACTCATGTAAAATATTCTACAATCTACTCTTATGCTTAAAACATAAAATTAACAGGTATTTCTGAAAGGAAAACAAATGGAAGTAAAGACTTAAATAACCTTGTAGGTGTTTACTGAGAAGCCAGGCCTGAGATGTTTTGAATATTAATCTCTGTGTTATCATATGACTGGAGCCAATATGTGCATTTCATAAGGAAATAAGAACCTGGTAAATTCCCATGTTTCTTGTGGTTGATGAGGTCTGTAAGTTTCTTGGTCTTACTCTCACATAATTGTGCTCATTCTGTAGTTTACAGACCGTTTTAGAGAACAGGATAAAAACTGTTTCTGCAACTGACTCTGCAAGTAATTTTTTTCATATAAAATGCTTTGATTTTATTATAACTGAGCTCCTTCCCCAAGGCTCCAGGTCAGATCTTTGGTGAGAAATAGCAGAAGCAGAACCTCACTGGATACCATGATGAAAGGAAGCAGGTTGTCAGTGGGTATCCCTTTTGGACTTTCCTATACAATTTCTGGTGGCTCAGACTGTAAAGAATCCACCTGCAATGCAGGAGACCTGGGTTTGATCCCTGGGTCAGAAAGATCCCTTGGAAGAGGGCATGGCAACCCACTCCAGTATTCTCGCCTGGAGAATCCCAGGGACAGAGGAACCTGGTGGGCTAAGTCCATGGCATTGCAAAGAGACGGACATGACTGAACAACTAAGCACATATAATCTTGGGCTCCTTCATAGACTATGTCTATGTCTCTTTCATAGACAGCAAGATCAAGCCATAAACGGGAATCAATGAAAACAGAAACCTCAGTGTTCCCCACCCTAAACTTTTGAATCTGTGGATTCTACCAATAAAAATAAATCTAAAGTTTGAACTGTGTTTACCCTCACTATTACTCTCAAGTGTACCCACATCACAGATATTTGAAGACTTTCATCTGGCAAGAGCTGAGGACTGAGGAAGCAACAGCATGTGTGAGACAGGCCGCCCCATCTCCGAAGGAACGCACAACTCAGAGGGGCTATGGAGAGACACAAGGTGTTGAGTTAAGCACGTCTAGGGTTTAAGGAATGTAATGCTTTATTATTCGGACAGATACTGTTAATGAGACTATGCTGAAGGTGGGTTTGGAAATGATGCTGGTGGTGGGGTGCAGGGGGCGCTATAATAAGGACAAGGCCAGCTTAGGTGGAAGAAGCAAGAGTTATAATAAAAGCTACACATCACACATCACACAAAGCAAAATGCACTGACCCTCACAGGACAGGCTGTTACAATCAGGGGCTTCTCTCACTCTTAGTCTGGCTTCACTGTGGCTCTTTTAAAATAAGCAAAGAGGGGACTTCCCTGGTTGCCCAGTGGCTAAGAATCTGTCTTATGGTACAGGGGAAACAGGTTCCATCCCTGTTTGGGGAACTAAGATCCTACATGTCACAACTAGAGAAAGAGCACTTGCTGCAACAAAGAACTGGCATAGCCAAAAATAATTTTTAAACACATAAATAAGCAAGGAGGAGGGCATCTCATGGTAGCAAGGGACCTAGAGACCATTCTGCCAGGTTTATTCTACTCTTCCTTCAGCTTCCACACAAAATCACATTTTGCAGCATTCAAAGACGAGCACTGTACATCCCCCAGTTTTCATGTTGTAACCCTACCCCTCCAGTGTGAGGTCACTGAGGAGACAGTGGGAGGTCACAGGGTCATGAGTGTGGAGGATCATGAGTGGGATTAGTGCCCTTATAGATGACTCCCCAGAGAGCTCTCTCGTCCTCTTCGGGATCACTAGGATATAGTAGGAAGCTGGCAGCCAGCAACCTGGAAGAGAACTCTGCAAAATCTGGCCATACTTGTGCCCTTGTCTCTCCCTTGTCTCAGGCTTCCTACCTTCAGAACCATAAGACATTAACTGTTATGGTTTATAAGCCGCTCAGTCTGGGGTACTTTGCTATAACAGTCCATGTGGACAGACCACCATCTGGGTTTATCCTTTCACATGTGCGTTTTATCCTTTTACCATGCTTCCACACAAATATGAACCCCTTACCACTGGGTTCTTGTTGTTCAGTCACTCAGTCATGTCCAACTTTTTGGGACCCCATGGACTGAAACATGTCAGGCTTTCCTGTCCTTCACCATTTCCCAGAGTTTGCTCAAACTCATGTCCATTGAGTCTATGATGACATCCAACCATCTCATCCTCTGTTGTCCCCTTCTCCTGCCCTCAATCTTTCCCAGCATCAGGATCTTTTCCAATGAGTCAGGTCTTTGCATCAGGTGGCCAAAGTACTGGAACTTCAGCTGCAGCATCAGTCCTAATGAATATTCAGGGTTGATATCCTTTGGGATTGACTGGTTTGGTCTTCTTGTCCCAAAGGGACTTGAGAGTTCAAGGGACTCTCAAGAGTCTTCTCCAGCACCACAGTATGAGAGAAACAATGCTTTGGCACTCAGCCTTCTTTATAGTCCATCTCTCACATTGTACATGACTACTGGAAAAAAATCATAGCTTTGACTATATGGACCTGTTTTTTTAATACACTGACCATTGGAAGTAGATAACAGGTCCTGCTTTAAAGCTGGGGCGGGGGCACCTTCCAGAGCCTTCTCTGAGACTGGCAGTGCTGACACGCAATGTGAATCTTCCACATCACGTTGGACGGGTCCCTCTCCTCTCTCCAGGAGCAACATTAAGCAGTAACCAGCTCAGTGTCTGCACAGGGATTTCCACAGCAACAGTACAGACATTACATGTGTCATTTGTTGCAATAATGCAAAATTTATCTTTCTGAGAAAGGAGCACAGGGATCTTGGTGGGACTTACTTGGGAACAATAGTTAACAGTCAATTTATTTCCAATTGTTTTCCAACAGGGAAAAAAAAAATTCAATATATGGTTAGTTTTAAGAGGCTTCATAACTTTGAAAGGGATTTGAATTTTCTCGGAAACAACACTTGGACAATCAAATTTAATAATAATAATGTGCTTAACTGTTCAGTCGTGTCTGACTCTTTGAGACTCCATGGACTGTAGACCACCAGGCTCCTCTGTCCATGGGATTTCCCAGGCAAGAATACTTGGAATGGGTTGCCATTTCCTCCTCCAGGGAACCTTCCCAACCCAGGCATTGAACTAGTGTCTCCTACATTGGCAGATTCTTAACCACTGAGATACCTGAAAAGCCCTAATAATATTAACAAATAATGGCAAAAGGCAAAAGATAGAATGGTGGAACTTTTAGAAATCTATTTAAAAAGTGATCAGTGACTAGACTTAAGGGCAAAACTGTCCTCAAATAAGCAAATGGGACTCAGTAACACAAATGTTCAGAAAACACTCCTCCTAGAAATCTTTGTTTATTTATTTATTATTTTTATATTTTGTTCTTTTTAACATTTTTAACTGGAGGATAAGTACTTTACAATATTGTGATGGTTTCTGCCATACAGCAACATGAATCAGCCATAGACATATATATGTCCTTTCCCTCCTGAACCACCAACCCCCTTCCTACCTCCCTCCCCGACTCATCCCTTCAGGTTGTCACAGAGCACTGGCTTTGCGTGCCGTGCATCACACATCAAACTCCCACTGGCTATCTGTTTTACATATGGTAATGTACATGTTTCAGTGCTACTCTCTCAAATCATCCCACCCTCTCCTTCTCCCACTGAGCCCTGAACAGTCACTTCAGTTCGCATCTCCTCTCACCGACTGCTTTATGGAAAACAGCGTCCCCCAGCAAGCAAGCAATTTTAAAATATGGCTGAATATTTTTTTATCCAGGATAATTACAAGTTCATGCTGGTGCCAAATATAAATTATGTTTATTTCTCTCTGAAAACCATGGCAGGGATTTCCATGGCGTTCACTAGAGCATATGGCCAGACATGTGCATTCTTTTGAGAGGTCACTCATATATGTGTGCTTCAAATTCGCATGCACACTGTGTCGAGGATGGCAATAGTGTCCACTGGCCTGAGTTTTCACTAGTTGATTTCACTTTCAGATGAGCTCTTACATCAAGCCCTCAGCAGTGTGGACTTATTAAAATGTGAGCATTTGCCAACTGGAAACACTGTCAAGCGCAGTTCATTGTTCCCTTTCACACTTCAAGAAGAGGGAAATGCTCTCACTCTCACCACATATCATGAGTGACTGTCTTATTCCCACCTGAAGTAATCGAGCTGAAGCTGCTACTTAATTCCAACATCCACCTAACCACCGCAAATGTCACAGCAAATGTCAGGCATGCAGTTCTCAGCATCAAAGCAGGTTGCACAATCTGCTCTAGGAGAGAGGGCTGTTTCTCCCCCAGCATAGCCAACAAACAAAATAGATTTTTATTTCTTTCACAGCACAATGGCTCTGAAAGAAGCAGTCATCTTCTATACAGCATGTCTTTCTGGCATAAGGTGGAAATAAACACAGAGAGTATGCTTGAATTTAAGGTCTTTATGAACAACACAGTCAGCAACTACTTACAGACTGCATGAATCTGTCTTTGACATCATTCAAATGCAGCCCCAGACTTCATCTCTTCCCCCGAACCCCTGTTGCTGGAACTATCTCAGCGGGTTATGTTGATGTCCTGTGAGAATTAGTCCTCTTTGGAAGAATCTATATAACTCCCACTGATTGTGATCCAAGTTTTGCATTGCAGAATGAAGAATGAGAATGTATGCATAAGAAGAGTTTTTTATTTATGATTGCATAAGGTATTAGCAAGCTGTGTGTGTGTGTCTGTCTGTCTGTGTGTGTGCGTGCACACACTCTAAGTCGCATCAGTCGTGTTCAACTTTTTGCAACCATATAGACCATAGCCTTCCAGGCTCCTCTGTCTATGGGATTTTCCAGGCAAGAATACTGGAGTGGGTTTGCCATGCCCTCCTCCAGGGGATCTTCCCCACCCGGGGATCTTCCCCGCCCAGGGCTCAAACCCACATCTCTTATGTCTCATCCATTGTCAGGTGGGTTCTTTACCACTAGTGCCACCTGGGAAGCCTATTAACCAGTCATACTTAGGTCAAAACTTCAGAAAGGTCTCCAAGTTAACAACAAATTAGACCTTATATAGACCCACATTCTTTCCTAGGAAAGGCCATGAAGGAAGCAAATGTTATTGCCCAGAGTTCAGAAATAAAGACAGGAAGATATGGGTAAGATCTTAAGTAAAGAAGGTTGAAGGGCCAAGTGAAATCCCTTGGATAAATTAAAAACTATTCAAATATTTGCTGGAACTCGAGCCTTTGGCTTCCTGGAGAGCTCATCTTAATTAGCATTATAAAATGAGATGTATTAATTATTTATGCGATGGGATGGATAATACTGGCACAGAAAGGACTGGAAGCTTTGGTGGATTCTGTGAGGTTGATCTAGATGAACGCAGTGTGGCCAACGTGGGCTCCAAGCAACATAGGATGGAGTTTCAGAGAGATAAGTAAGTGTATGTCAGTGTGTGTGCACCAGACCCTCCCAAGTCCCATGAGGTACATCCATGCAGGAGAAAGAATTTTAAGAAAGAAATGGTAAAAGAATGAATCCCAATAAGATATAGAATAGAAAAGAGAGACCTGCTCATATCTCTGATTTATTAAGAAGAATTATTAAAGCTGGAAACAAGATCTATAATGGCCAACCAGGTATCTTAATCTGTGATATAACCAAGTGATCTCAGAAGATTAGGTTTCTGACCCTCCCTCAAGTTATGGATTTCGGTATTAAATTGAAACCAGCCAAAAGTTAGAGTGATGTCAAATCTGGGCAGGATGTGGAGGATGCAGCTGAGGGATCCTGGGAAAGACCTAAAAGCAAGACCATCTCCAATCATTCACACCAAGCATCCTGTGGACAGCTGTGGAGTGGGAGGTGGTCAACCTAGTTAGTGGGACAGCGTAATCTCCATGCAGTAGGCCTCAGTTTACTGAGGGATCACCAAGTGGCCAAACTTTGGCTATTCCTGATTCTGGGAGAAGAGAGTTTTATTGTATCTCAGTGAATTTCATATTCTATAACCTCCTCTTCATTTGGTTGATGAAGAAGTTTCAGGGCTGTGATGGTTAATTTTTTTTAACTGAGATATAATTAACGTGTAACATGTTTCAGGTGTATGACATAATGATTTCATATTTGCATATATTGCAAAATGATCAACATAATAAGTCTAGTATTTATCACCATACATGATTAAAGATTTTCTTATTCTGTTGAAAATATTTTTAAAATTTTTTCATTTTGTATTGGGGTAGAGCTGATTAACAATGTTGGGTTAATTTCAAGGGGACAGCAAAGGGACTGAGCCATACCTACACATGTATCCATTCTTTCCCAAACTCCCCTCCCATCTGGCTGCCACACAATACTGAGCAGAGAGAACAATATATATATATATATTTTTTTTTAGATAAAATGGATTTCCCTTATTCTAACTCATAACAAGGCCCTTACAAAGTTACACCACGATGATTATCTTATTTAATTTTTATATTTTTAAACTTTTTATTTTGTATTGGGGTATAGCCAATTAACAGTGAAGGGGCTCCATATCCATCCTCCTCCAAACCCCTCTCTCATTCAGGCTGCCACAAAACATTAAGCAGAGTTAGTTCCCTGTACTATACAGTAGGTCCTTGTTGGTTATCCATTTTAAAAAGAGCAGTGTGTACGTGTCCATCCCAAGCTCCCTAACTATCCCTTCCCCTCATCCTTCCACCTGTGTTGAAAATTTGTAAGATTTATTTCCTTAGCAACTTTGAAATACACAATACAGTATTATCACGTATGGTCGCCACAGTGCATATTACATCTCCATGACTTAAAACACATTCCGTACATCATGGTTTATACTCCTGCAGTGGAAAGAGTGAATGGATTAGTGACATGATGCTCTAGGTTGTGGCACATTTTAGCAAGGGACATCTCTAACCAGTAACTACCATGATTACTTCCAACTAAAAGGAGGAAAATATTATTCCCATTTTAGAAGAGTTTTCTCTTTGAAGGATGAGTGATACCCCCTGCCCTGTTTTTGGAGATCTGTTGGAATGCCTCAGTCTCTAACCTTATGGGCAATGTGAAACAATGAAAGACTAAGAGCGTTTGCAGACCTAGACTCACAATGGTGTGTGCTGATTGCTCTCTCCAGGATACCTGTTATTTTTAAGCCTGTATCCTATCTGGTGGAGGAAATTTAAATGTCATGTGTAGAATATTTCACACAAACCTGGCCCTTTTCAGGTAGTCAATAAGTATTAATTTTGAGACTCTATCATGCAAACAAGAATGAGACATCTCTGCCATTGAGAACCTGCTTCTTTGGTTCAGTTTTCTCTCACAAACCTAATTTTGTGGCAAAGCAGACTTCAAAGACAAAGGTAACATAAAGATGCATCCCAGTTTTTTAGGGGGGTCCATATAACCAGCATTCAGTAGCCTTAAAACAGTCTGAGAGGGATAACTCTCCATCTCCCCTTGAGAAACTAAATATTCTTCCTCACCAATAACTGGCAACACTTTTTTAAAATAAGGAATATTTTTAGTATAAATACAGGGAAGGAAATGGAGGGAGAATATATGAGCCCATCCTTAACTATCTATGATGGCTCATATTCTAACTACATCTTCAAAACTATTAGCCAATCAAGTGTCAGCCTGATTATATAAGCCATGAGCTCTTAGAGCACATATGTTCACATATCACAAGATGTAGAAATTTAGGGATTGTGTTCATGAAACAAACAACGGGGGTGACAAATGAGAACCATTTTTGAAATTTTAAACCTAAAAGCCAGAGCCATACTGCTTGCCAAAAAAGCAGTTCCATTTCCAGTTCTGCATATCAGCCAAGAAAATCTTGTAAAGAGAGATGGGTTCTAGTAGTTTTTAACCAGCCACACCTAAGATAAATGTCTATGATTTCACATCAAGAAGATGTCCATCTTTAAACTCTCCAGTTGATGCAATGTTAAGAAAAATAAAATACATTCACTACTTTCTTCAATCTTAGTATTAAACACAACCATTTATACAAGAGCAAATTGGTCTCCACTCAGAATAATTCATGTTTGCCTTTTAGCACTTGTGTATCCTAGAGCTTACGAGAAACACTTTTTGAGGGAACTAGGATCCATTGCACACAGTTTCAGGTGCCCTATGTAACAGCTGGGTCTTCTAACAGTCTAGAAATCACTGACAGTATTCATCTGCTTTCTGTGGCACCTGCAGACATGAAAAAAAAACTAGGGAAATGAAAACCATTTCCAGTACATGAGCATGCACCTGGTATCATTGCCAGTGATGTCAAAACTAATGTACTAACACTGCACTGAGGGTCCAGGTTGCTTGTGGTTTCCAGTTGTATAAACTCAGTGACTTTTAAAACAAGTTCAATTGACTCAACAGAGATTCACAGGTAAAGCCATCCAGCATAAGATGACTCAACTCATGAGCATGAAAGATGTCACTGGTTTTTGTTTTGTTTTTTTTTTCTTGGTTTTCCTTTTTTTAAGACTGCATTGTTTTCAGAGCATTTTAAGGTTCACAGAAACTGAAGGGTAGAACATAGGTTTCCCATTCTCCTGCTGCCCACCCACACACAGAACCTCCCCCACGATCACATACAACCTCCCCATGTAACACACAGAACATCCCCCACAATCACATACAGTCTCTCCATGTGACACACACCACAGACTCAGATGATCAGCCTCAAAACCACCATCTACTAATATTTCATACCCCTCTAGGTTTTAAAGTCACTTGGGATGGTCGCTCGCTGTGTGGTTACACTGTGTAGACACATGTGCGTGTTAAGTTGCTTCAGTCATGTCTAACTCTTTGCAAGCCCATGGACTGTAGCCTGCCAGGCTCCTTTGTCCATGGGATTCGCCAGGCAAGAATACTGGAATGGGTTGCCATGCCTTCCTCCGTGGTATCTTCCTGACCCAGGGATTGAACCTGCATCTCTTATGTCTACCTGCATTGGCAGGCGAGTTCTTTACCACTAGAGTCACCTGGGAAACCCATGTAGACACAGAGGTTCATTCATTCTTTTTTTTACTTTTAGGAATTATTTTTTAATTAAATGCTTTTAATTGTCAATACATAAAATATAAGTATAGTTTCTTTTCTAGACTCCTCTGACCTAGGTCCTCCATCCCACATGTATAGTCATTATCCTATAATTTCTCTTTCAAAGGATTGCTGTTGTTGCTGTTCAGTTGCTAAGTCATATCTGACTCTTTGTGACCCTATGGACAGTAGCCCGCTAGGCTCCTCTGTCCATGGGACTTTCCAGGCAAGAATACTGGGGTGGGTTGCTATTTCCTTCTCCAGGGGATCTTCCCAACCCAGGGTTGGAACTTGCATCTCCTGCATTGGCAGGCAGGGTCTTTACCACTAAGCCACCAGAGAATTCTTCAAAGGATTACTTTTAACTTAAGAATATGTACATGTGTGCATATATGTCTGTGCATGCATAGTCACTCAGTCATGTCCGACTCTTTGCAACCCTTTAGACTGTAGCCCGCTGGGCTCCTTTGTTCTTAGGATTTTTCAGGCAAGAATCTGGAGTGGGTTGCTATTTCCTACTCCAGGGATATATGTGTGTGTGTATATATGGCTTAAAGCTCAACATTCAGAAAACAAAGATCATGGCATCTGGTCCCATCACTTCATAGGAAATAGATGGGGAAACAGTGGAAACAGTGTCAGACTTTATTTTTGGGGGCTCCAAAATCACTGCAGATGGTGATATGGTGTCACAAAGAGTCAGCCATGACCTAGCAACTTACACTATATATATATATATATATAGTGAAAGTTTCACTATATGTGTATATATATATATATACATTCACACATTCTTTTTCTTAAATAAATGGCAAAATGCATGTTTTTTACACTTTTTTCACTATATGATATATTCTGGAAATCATTTCACAATGTTGTATGGAAATATACCTCAGCCCTTAATAAAATAAGCAAATCTCTTTAAAAAAATTATTCAACAACATTCTTTCCTGAATAGCATTTGGGTATGAGACTGTATAATTTCATTATTTGTCACACATTTTTTCTGAGACCTTAGTTTTCTTAGGCAAGTCCTCATAGTCATATAATATCCATTAGCTGTTACTAGAGCCAGAAATAATATTCACAGTCCTTAGGAGACCCCTCATAAACCCCAGCATTACTGGGTAGTATTCATCATCTTAGGCTTCCCAGGTGGCACTAGTGGTAAAGAACACACCTGCCTAATAGGAAACGTGGTTTCAATCCTTGGGTCAGGAAGATCCCCTGGAATAGAAAAAGGCAACCCACTTCAGTATTCTTGCTTGGGGAATCCCATGGACAGAGAAGCCTAGTGGGCTATGGTCCATGGGGCCACAGAGTCAGGCAACAACTGAACCGACTGAGCACACACAACCCACACACATCATCACTTTTCCTGCGTCCACCCATATCTCATCATCTTAACAATAGTTTCAAAATTTTGTTCACGTGTCTCTCTGATCCTCTTCATAAGACAGATAAGAGCATAATAGGTAAAGTCTAATCCATGTATTAAATAGACCCTCAAGGTCTATGAAAATTAATTTGAAAACTGAACTCTGATTATACTAAAAAATAAGTTGAAGTTTTCAGTGAGATTTTTTAAAAACAATGTTTTGTAGTTCAGGCTGTCTGGCATGTTACAGGAGATGTAGGGTCTGCTCAGCAAAAGGATAACTGAGGCTGAGTCTGATGTTGATAACTTTATGTTTTGGAAGCACAAAGAAACACAGAGAAAACTGAGCTGTGAATCTAAAGAGAAGCTGAGTTCTTTTATCCCCCGAGGTTAGGAAGCTCCCTGCTCTTATAGGAAGACACTTCCAGCCACCCTGATCCCCGTGGAAAGGTCCACACATCAGCAGCTGTAAGAGATTTTGCTTTAGCCAGTCACAGGAGAGAGCTGTGAATCCTTGCACTGAGCACCTAAAGCACATTTTATCTATACTGCTTAATGGGGCACTAACTCATGACATTTTTGGCTTCTTACCTGCTTCATGTGTAAATGTCCTTTCTCTTCCATGTGAATGCTTCTTATTTATAGTTCTGTTCCTTTCAGAGGTTCTGTTCTGTTCCTTAGCACAGTATCAAAAATATCATGTATATAATACAAGATTGTGTATATATAATCGTCTATGTTATGTACATGGTGTGTATGTGTGTGCTTAGTCGTTCAGCCATGTCTGACTCTTTGTGACCCTGTGGACTATAGCCCACCAGGCTCCTCTGTCCATGGGATTTCCCAGGCAAAAGTATTGGAATGGGTTGCCATTTTCTCCTCCAGGGGATCTTCCCAACCCAGGGATCAAACCCGGGTCTCTTAGGTCTCCTGCATTGACAAGTGGGTTCTTTACCACAAGCACCACCTGGGAAGCTCCATACACAGTGTATGTATGTATATATAGCAACTCTATAAGTACTTGCTGAACCATTTACATATATAATATCCTTTGAAGACTCTGTCTTTAGAAAGAAGAAACAATTTGGTCTTCCTAAAATGTTTTCCGAGAAACTGTGTGAAATGTTTTGTTTGGGTTTTGTCCTGTATTTCCTAAGTTTGATAGGGATTTTTCTCCTCTCCCGACTCCAAATTGGTATGTATTTCTCATTTTGTTTATTTTTTCTCATTTTAAAAATTTATTTATTATTATTATTTTACTTTATAATATTGTATTGGTTTTGCCACACATCAGCATGAATCTGCCATGGGTCTACACATGTTCCCAATCCCGAACCCCCCTTCCACCTCCCCCCTCCACACCATCCCTCCGGGTCATCCCAGTGCACCAGCCCCAAGCATCCTGCACCCTGCATCGAACCTAGACCGGAGATTCATTTCTTAATGATATTATACATGTTTCAATGCCATTCTCCCAAATCATCCCACCCTCTCCCTCTCCCACAGAGTCCAAAAAACTGTTCTATGCATCTGTGTCTCTTTTGCTGTCTCGCATACAGGGTTATCGTTACCATATTTCTAAATTCCATATATATATATGTGTTAGTATACTTCATTGGTGTGTGTGTGTGTGTGTGTTTTTTTTTTTTCTGGCTTACTTCACTCTGTATAATAGGTTCCAGTTTCATCCATCTCATTAGAGCAGATTCAAATGAATTCTTTTTGATGCTGAGTAATACTCCATTGTGTATATGTACCACAGCTTTCTTATCCATTCATCTGCTGATGGACATCTAGGTTGTTTCCATGTCCTGGCTATTATAAACAGTGCTGCAATGAACATTGGGGTACATGTGTCTCTTTCAATTCTGGTATCCTTGGTGTGTATGCCCAGCAGTGGGATTGCTGGGTCATAAGGCAGTTCTATTTGCAGTTTTTTAAGGAATCTCCACACTGTTCTCCATAGTGGCTGTAATAGTTTGCGTTCCCACCAGCAGTGTAAGAGGGTTCCCTTTTCTCCACACCCTCTCCAGCATTTATTGCTTGTAGACTTGTGGATCGCAGCCATTCTGACTGGTGTGAAATGGTATCTCATTGTGGTCTTTATTTGCATTTCTCTGATAATGAGTGATGTTGAGCATCTTTTCATGTGTTTGTTAGCCATCCGGATGTCTTCTCTGGAGAAATGTCTGTTTAGTTTTTGGCCCATTTTTTGATTGGGTCGTTTATTTCTCTGGAATTGAGCTGCATGAGTTGCTTGTATATTTTTGAGATTAGTTGTTTGTCAGTTGCTTCGTTTGCTATTATTTTCTCCCATTCAGAAGCCTGTCTTTTTACCTTGGTTATAGTTTCCTTTGTTGTGCAGAAGCTTTTAATTTTAATTAGATCCCATTTGTTTATTTTTGCTTTTATTTCGAGTATTCTGGGAGGTGGATCATAGAGGATCCTGCTGTGATTTATGTCGGAAAGTGTTTTGCCTATATTCTCTTCTAGGAGTTTTATAGTTTCTGGTCTTACATTTAGATCTTTAATCCATTTTGAGTTTATTTTTGTGAGTGGTGTTAGAGAGTGATCTAGTTTCATTCTTCTACAAGTGGTTGATCAGTTTTTCCAGCACCACTTGTTAAAGAGATTGTCTTTACTCCATTGTATATTCTTGCCTCCTTTGTCGAAGATAAGGTGTCCATAGGTGTGTGGATTTATCTCTGGGCTTTCTATTTTGTTCCATTGATCTATATTTCTGTCTTTGTGCCAGTACCATACTGTCTTGATGACTGTGGCTTTGTAGTAGAGCTTGAAGCCAGGCAGGTTGATTCCTCCAGTTCCATTCTTCTTTCTCAAGATTGCTTTGGCTATTTGAGGTTTTTTTGTATTTCCATACAAATCTTGAAATTATTTGTTCTAGTTCTGTGAAAAATACCGCTGGTAGCTTGATAGGGATTGCATTGAATCTATAGATTGCTTTGCGTAGTATACTCATTTTCACTATATTGATTCTTCCGATCCATGAACACGGTATATTTCTCCATCTATTAGTGTCCTCTTTGATTTCTTTCATCAGTGTTTTATAGTTTTCCATATATAGGTCTTTAGTTTCTTTAGGTAGATATATTCCTAAGTATTTTATTCTTTTCGTTGCAATGGTGAATGGAATTGTTTCCTTAATTTCTTTTTCTACTTTCTCATTATTAGTGTATAGGAATGCAAGGGATTTCTGTCTGTTGATTTTATATCCTGCAACTTTACTATATTCATTGATTAGCTCTAGTAATTTTCTGGTGGAGTCTTTAGGATTTTCTGTGTAGAGGATCATGTCATCTGCAAACAGTGAGAGTTTTACTTCTTCTTTTCCAATTTGAATTCCTTTTATTTCTTTTTCTGCCCTGATTGCTGTGGCCAAAACTTCCAGAACTATGTTGAATAGTAGCGGTGAAAGTGGGCACCCTTGTCTTGCTCCTGACTTTAGGGGAAATGCTTTCAGTTTTTCACCATTGAGGATAATGTTTGCTGTGGGTTTGTCAAATATAGCTTTTATTATGTTGAGGTATGTTCCTTGTATTCCTACTTTCTGGAGAGTTTGTATCATAAATGGATGTTGAATTTTGACAAAGGCCTTCTCTGCATATATTGAGATAATCATATGGCTTTTATTTTTCCGTTTGTTAATGTGGTGAATTACATTGATTGATTTGTGGATATTGAAGAATCCTTGCATCCCTGGGATAAAGCCCACTTGGTCATGGTGTATGATCTTTTTAATGTGTTGTTGGATTCTGATTGCTAGAATTTTGTTAAGGATTTTTGCATCTATGTTCATCAGTGGTATTGGCCTGTAGTTTTCTTTTTTGGTGACATCTTTGTCAGGTTTTGGTATTAGGGTGATGGTGGCCTCATAGAATGGGTTTGGAAGTTTACCTTCCTCTGAAATTTTCTGGAAGAGTCTCAGTAGGATAGGTGTTAGCTCTTCTCGAAATTGTTGGTAGAATTCAGCTGTGAAGCCGTCTGGACCTGGGCTTTTGTTTGCTGGAAGATTTCTGATTACAGTTTCAATTTCCGTGCTTTGATGGGTCTGTTAAGGTTTTCTATTTCTTCTTGGTTCAGTTTTGGAAAGTTGTACTTTTCTAAGAATTTGTCCATTTCTTCCACGTTGTCCATTTTATTGGCATATAATTGCTGATAGTAGTCTCTTATGATCCTTTGTATTTCTGAGTTGTCTGTTGTGATCTCTCCATTTTCATTTCTAATTTTATTGATTTGATTTTTCTCTCTTTGTTTCTTGATGAGTCTGGCTAATGGTTTGGCAATTTTATTTATCCTTTCAAAGAACCAGCTTTTTGCTTTCTTGATTTTTGCTATGGTCTCTTTCGTTTCTTTTGCATTTATTTCTGCCCTAATTTTTAAGATTTCTTTCCTTCTACGAACTCTGGGGTTCTCCATTTCTTCCTTTTCTAGTTGCTTTAGGTGTACAGTTAGGTTATTTATTTGACTTTTTTCTTGTTTCTTGAGGTATGCCTGTATTGATATGAACTTTCCTCTTCAGACTGCTTTGATAGTGTCCCACAGGTTTTGGGTTGTTGTGTTTTCATTTTCATTCGTTTCTATGCATATTTTGATTTCTTTTTTGATTTCTTCTGTGATTTATTGGTTATTCAGAAGCGTGTTGTTCAGCCTCCATATGTTGGAATTTTTAATAGTTTTTCTCTTGTAATTGAGATCTAATCTTAATGTATTATGGTCAGAAAAGATACTTGGAATGATTTCGATTTTTTTGAATTTATCAAGGTTAGATTTATGGCCCAGGATGTGATCTATCCTGGAGAAGCTTCCATGAGCACTTGAGAAAAAAGGTGAAATTCATTGTTTTGGGGTGAAATGTCCTATAGATATCAGTTAGGTCTAATTGGTCTATTGTATCATTTAAAGTTTGCGTTTCTTTGTTAATTTTCTGTTTGGTTGATCTGTCCATAGATGTGAGTGGGGTATTAAAGTCTCCCACTATTACTGTGTTATTGTTAATTTCCCCTTTCATACTTGTTAGCATTTGTCTTACATATTGCGGTGCTCCTATGTTGGGTGTATATATATTTATAATTGTTATATCTTCTTCTTGGATTGATCCTTTGATCATTATGTAGTGGCCTTCTTTGTCTCTTTTCACAGTCTTCACTTTAAAGTCTATTTTATCGGATATGAGTATAGCTACTCCTGCTTTCTTTTGGTCTCTATTTGCGTGGAATATCTTTTTCCAGCCCTTCACTTTCAGTCTGTATGTGTCCCTTGTTTTGAGGTGGGTCTTTTGTAGGCAGCATATATAGGGGTCTTGTTTTTGTATCCATTCAGCCAGTATTTGCCTTTTGGTTGGGGCATTCAACCCATTTACGTTTAAGGTAATTATTGATAAGTATGATCCTGTTGCCATTTACTTTATTGTTTTGGGTTCGGGTTTATATGCCCTTTTTATGTTTCCTGTCTAAAGAATATCCTTTAGCATTTGTTGGAGAGCTGGTTTGGTGGTGCTGAATTCTCTCAGTTTTTGCTTATCTGTAAAGCTTTTGATTTCTCCTTCATATTTGAATGAGATCCTTGCTGGGTACAGTAATCTGGGCTGTAGGTTATTTTCTTTCATCACTTTAAGTATGTCTTGCCATTCCCTCCTCGCCTGAAGAGTTTCTATTGAAAGATCTGCAGTTATCCTTATGGGAATCCCCTTGTGTGTTATTTGTTGTTTTTCCCTTGCTGCTTTTAATATTTGTTCTTTGTGTTTGGTCTTTGTTAATTTGATTAATATGTGTCTTGGGGTGTTTCGCCTTGGGTTTATCCTGTTTGGAACTCTCTGGGTTTCTTGGACTTGGGTGATTATTTCCTTCCCCATTTTAGGGAAGTTTTCAACTATTATCTCCTCAAGTATTTTCTCATGGTCTTTCTTTTTGTCTTCTTCTTCTGGGACTCCTATTATTCGAATGTTGGAGCGTTTCATATTGTCCTGGAGGTCTCTGAGATTGTCCTCATTTCTTTTAATTCGTTTTTCTTTTTTCCTCTCTGATTCATTTATTTCTACCATTCTATCTTCTATTTCACTAATCCTATCTTCTGCCTCCGATATTCTACTATTTGTTGCCTCCAGAGTGTTTCTGATCTCTTTTATTGCATTATTCATTGTATATTGACTCTTTTTTATTTCTTCTAGGTCCTTGTTAAACCTTTCTTGCATCTTCTCAATCCTTGTCTCCAGGCTATTTATCTGTGATTCCATTTTGATTTCAAGATTTTGGATCATTTTCACTATCATTATTTGGAATTCTTTATCAGGTAGATTCCCTATCTCTTCCTCTTTGGTTTGGTTTGGTGGGCATTTATCCTGTTCCTTTACCTGTTGGGTACTCCTCTGTCTCTTCATCTTGGTTATAGTGCTGTGTTTGGGGTGGCCTTTCTGTATTCTGGCAGTTTGTGGAGTTCTCTTTATTGTGGAGTTTCCTCACTGTGAGTGGGGTTGTATCAGTGGCTTGTCAAGGTTTCTTGGTTAGGGAAGCTTGTGTTGGTGTTCTGGTGGGTGGAGCTGGATTTCTTCTCTCTGGAGTGCAATGAAGTGTCCAGTAATGAGTGATGAGATGTCAATGATTTTGGGGTAACTTTGGGCAGCCTGTATATTGAAGCTCAGGGCTGTGTTCCTGTGTTGCTGTAGAATTTGTGTGGTATGTCTTGCTCTGGAATTTGTTGGCCCTTGGGTGGTGCTTGGTTTCAGCATAGGTATGGAGGTGTTTGATGAGCTCCTATCGATTAATGTTCCCTGGAGTCAGGAGTTCTCTGATGTTCTTAGGATTTGGTCTTAAGCCTCCTGCTTCTGGTTTTCAGTCTTATTTTTACAGTAGTCTCAAGACTTCTCCTTCTATACCTCACCGTTGATAAAAACATCTAGGTTAAAGATCAAAAGTTTCTCCACATTGAGGGACACCCAGAGAGGTTCAGAGAGTTACATGGAGAAGAGAAGAGGGAGGAGGGAGTTAGAGGTGACCCAACTCAGATGAGGTGGAATCAAAAGAGGAGAGAGGAAGCTAGCCAGTAATCACTTCCTTATGTGCACCTCACAGTCTGAACCGCTCAGAGATGTTCACGGAGTTATACAGAGAAGAGAAGAGGGAGGAAGAAGACAGAGGTGGCCAGGAGGATAAAAGGGGGGAATGAAAAGGAGACAGTCAGATCCAGCCAGTAATCATTTCCCTAAGTGTTCTCCACCGTCTGGAACACACAGAGATTCACAGAGTTCGTAGAGAAGAGAAGGGAGAGGGAGGAGACAGAGGCGACCTCGTGGAAAAAAAGGAGAGTCCAAAGGAAAAGAGAGCAGTCAAGCCAATAATCTCACTCTCAAGTAAAAATGGGTACTGAAGATTGGGTTTTTGAAGGTACAAAATTGATAATAACTACCAAAAAGTAAAGATTAAAAATCTAAAGTAGAGGTTGTATTTTCAAAAATACAATATTAAAGAAAAGAAGAAGAAGAAAAAAAAACAAAGTCACAAGAATTATTAAATATATATATCTATATGAATTTTGCTTTAAAAATAGGGTCTTTTTTTGAACAGTAATAGTGGGTTATAAAAATGAAAGTTAAAGGAGTAATAGAGGACTTAAAATATTTTTAAAGTTTAAAAAAAAGAAGAAAAAAATAATGATCATAAAAATAGTAAAGATACTATTAGGACTTTCTTTGGTGCTGTTGTGGGCAGTGTGGGGTTAGTTCATTTTCAGATAGTTCCTTGGTCCAGCTTATATTTCTCAAGATCTATAGGTCCCTTCCTTTGTAGTCAGGCCTAATGACAGGGCTTTAATCTAATTCACCCCGTCACTTCCAAGGCGGTTCCCTGTTTTAGCTTCTTCTGTTTACTGGTCTCTTCAGTGTCTGATTTCTGCCCTGACACAAGGGGGGCGGTGGTGGACACTTTTTTTAGGCTCACTTGTTCAGTCGCGCTGTGGGGAGGGAGGGATGCTGCAAACAAATAACACTGGCGTGTGTTCGCAGTGTCTCAGCCACACTGGGCCTGCCCCTGCTCGGCGCACACAGCTCAGGCTCTAGGTTGCTCCACCAGGAACCGTCTGAGGTCGGCCCTGGGCTGCATGCACCTCCCAGATCTAAGCCGCTCAGGCTCAGGCACTCAGGTAGTCCTCAGAGGTGCAGACTTGGTTGGGCCTGCGTTTTGTGCCCTTCCCAGGTCTGAGTAGCTCAGGTGTTTGGCGAGCGCAGTTGCTGCAACTTATCGCCTCTCCCGTCCCTGCTGCTCAGTTTTCTGGGTGTACAACTGGCGCACCTTCTCAGGCAGATGATGACTGTCCAGAACCCCAAGAAGTCTTAGTTAGCAAAGAAGCCTGCTTGCAGTTTGGTAGTTAATGTCTCTCTGGGGCTGCTATTGCTGCCTTCCGGCCCTACCGGCTCTGGCTGCCTCTTACTGGAGGGGGATGGTCTGCAGCCAGCTAATTCTGTTCTGTCCTTTGTTCTGTGCGAGGTCTTGGTGGTGTCTTATGTTAGAGCCTTTCGCGCGGTAGCTATCCCACAGTCTGGTTTGCTAGCCCAAGTTAGTTCCCTCTGATTACCTTCAGGGCATTCGGGCCGTTCCTTAAAAAGCAATGCAGCCCGCGCCTCCCTCCCCAGCCCCCGCTTGCTAGTGGCAGATGCAGGCATCTGCACTGCTTCTCCCCAGGGGGAGTTACCTTTGGGCTCGTAATCTGTGGGTTTTAATTATTTATTTATTTTTCTTCCCTGTTATGTTGCCCTCTGCACTTCCAAGGCTCGCCACAGACTTGGCAGTGAGAGTGTTTCCTGGTGTTTGGAAACTTCTCTTTTTTTAAGACTCCCTTCCCGGGATGGAGTTCCGTCCCTACCTCTATTGTCTCTTTTTTTGTCTTTTATATTTTTTCCTACCTCTTTTCAAAGACAATGGGCTGCTTTTCTGGGTGCCTGATGTCCTCTGCCAACATTCAGAAGTTGTTTTGTGGCATTTACTCAGCGTTGAAATGTTCTTTTGAGGAATTTGTGAGTCAGAAAGTGGTCTCCCTGTCCTATTCCTTCGCCATCTTAGGACTGCCTCCCCTATTTTTTCTCATTTAACAACTTATATTCTAAAATGTCTAATACTTCCCATGGGACATTATGATTAAATGGTCTGTTTATAAGTTTAAAAGTAAATTGTCTTATACTTAAAGGTTCAGTTCAGTTCAGTTCAGTCACTCAGTCGTGTCCGACTCTTTGTGACCCCATGAATCGCAGCATGCCAGGCCTCCCTGTCCATCACCAACTCCTGGAGTCCACTCAGACTCGTGTCCATCAAGTCAGTGATGCCGTCCAGTCATCTCATCTTCAGTCGTCCCCTTTTCCACCTGCCCGTTTCATCTAAATTAAGACATAGTAAAAATGGAGATTCAACCAGTCCATTCTATAGGAGATCAGCCCTGGGTGTTCTTTGGAAGGACTGATGCTAAAGCTGAAACTCCAACACTTTGGCCACCTCATGCGAAGGGGGATCATTGGAAAAGACTCTGATGCTGGGAGGGACTGGGGGTAGGAGGAGAAGGGGACGACAGAGGATGAGATGGCTGGATGGCATCACCGACTCGATGGACATGAGTTTGGGTGAACTCCGGGAGTTGGTGATGGACAGGGAGACCTGGCGTGCTGCAATTCATGGGGTCACAAAGAGACAGACACGACTGAGCAACTGAACTGAACTGAACTGAACTGAAAAATGCCCCAGCTCTTGTTTAATATTGTCAGAGAAGAAGCATGCATGTGTATATGCTTAATCATGTCCAACTTTGCAACTCCAAGGACTGTAGTCCACCAGGCTCCACTGTCCAGGGGATTCTCCAGGATCCACCGGAGTGGATTGCCATTTCCTCCTCCAGGGGATCTTCCCGACCCAGGGATAGAACCCACATCTCCTGCATTGGTGGGAGGATTCTTTACCACTAAGCAACCTGGTAAGTCCAAAATATGTTGTTGTTTAGTTGCTCAATCGTGTCCGACTCTTTTGTGACCCCATGGACTATAGCCCGCCAGGCACCTCTGTCCATGGAATTTCTCAGGCAAGAATATTGGAGTGGGTTGCCATTTCTTTTCCAAAAAAAAAAGAAAGGATAGGAACCTAATCAAAATTTTAGTAAGTGTTATACATGTTAATGCTTAAGAAATACATAAGTACTACAATAAATATTTCATTTTATATTGTGAAGACATGAGATTTACTTGTGTGGAAAGAACTGCAGCTTGTGATTTACAGTCAAGTGGTGGAAGGAGGGTTATCAGAAATAGGAAGGAAATTTTTAACACCAGACATGGACAGATGTGACTTAAAACACTAATAGTGAACTGATACAGTGGTAGATGTTCAAGATGCATGTGTATGAGTGCATGTGTTTTTGTGTGACCCAGGCCAGCTGGGTGGACTTTTCTGTGTTCACCTAGTGTTTCCTGTGAATGTCTGGTGCATAATAAGCACATGGAAAATTCCAGTTATGCTCAAATTGTTCCCTAATATATCAATCATGTTGGAACAAATTCACATTTTCAAAACAAGTGTTGTAGCCAAACTAATTATACTTTATTCCCATCTTAACATTTGTCATTACATCTATTTCTTCTCCCAATTTTGAGTCAATGCTGCAAAAGAAATGCCCTCCTCCTACATGGAACTTATTCTTCCAACTGTGCTTTCATGGTAGTCAAGCCAGTGGGTCCCTGTCTTTCAAGGGGTCTGACTTTACGCCTGCTCTCTTCAGCAACTGGATGGGAAAAAAATATCTCTCTCACAGTTTCTCCTTCTGCTCAAAAATGGACAATTTTTCTTCTTTTTCTGTCGAAGTCCCACTCTTTACCCCACTGTGTCCTGCGTCTAATGTCCAGTTTCTCCTTTCAATTCATAAACATAAGATGAAGGCTCCGTGTCTAGAGCCACCATTTCTCTTCACACCCTGACAGACTCTTTAATTCCCCATCAGCTCTCTTGGCAACAGCCTCAGTGTTGGCAGATTCGTCCACTGTCTTTCCACATTCATTCCCCCATTTCTGTAAAGCCTCTGATTGCTGATGGCTGTTTCATTTTCCCGGGGCTCCCATAGCATAGCACCACAGACTGGGCAGCTGGAAACTGCAGAAATACATTCACTTGGCCTCGTGGAGGCTGGAAGCCTGAATCCAGGTGTTGGCAGGGGCGTGCTCCCTCTGACACTCTGAATAGAGTCCTCCTGCTTCTTTCCAGCTTCTGGTCGCAGCCACTACTCTCTGTGTCCTTGGCTCACAGCCTCCCCCCACTTTCTGTCACCACAGGCATCTCCCCATGTGTCTCTCATCTGCTCATCAGGATACCAGGCATACTGGATCAAGCACCTGTTCTACAGGTTCTAACAAGTGTGACCTCTTGTTAATTTTCATCTTTATGACATCTGTAAAGGCTCTATTTCTCAATGAGGTCACATTCACAGATACCAAGGGTCAAGTTGTCAACATCTTTGAGGGGATTTTCCCATAACAGTCACCTATTCTTCCTTGAAGCTCTCATTCATTTGCTTTCCAAATGCAATAAAAATATTTTTAAATTTCTGTGTGCTTACTCAGCCCTCCTCTATGAATTTTACATCAATTTATATATTCCACATAATCTTCATAACTCACTTAGTTGCAATTATTTTTGCCCATTTTACAGAGCATAAATAACTGCTCACAAATACACAGCTAGTCACGCGGCTTGAATCTGAATCTAAGAGATCTGATTTCAGGACCCACATCTATCACAATTCTTTGACCGGCAACTCAGGATCACAAGTCCTGGAGACATTCACTGCTGATCCTAGAAAACATGGCTGCAATAAAGTGATAAGAGAAAATCTCAAACTGCAAAGAGTTAGGACAGAGATTTAAAGCAACAAAGGTAAGTTAGCATTTCAAAAGATTTTGCCAAGAGGGGGAGGGGAAAGGTCTGTCACTGAAGAGTAAGACAAGGGAACAGAAAAGGCACGAGCATGTTGGTAGGTTGAAGGTAGGGGTTACATAGAAGCATCCTGAAGAGACAAGAAGATAAGGACGGCTGATGAGACACGCTCTTAAAAGACAGAGGAGAACGTGATGAGGACTGCAAATGGAGGTGCCGGTTTTGAAAAGATATCATTTCACCAGGTCACAGAGAGGGGCTAGAGAAAGGTTTTTTTCTCTCGTGTCTCAACTGTACCAAACATATAATGTCTGTCTAAGAGCAGACCTCAGAAAACACCCTCTTTCTTTTCTCCCCAGAAGTGTTTCTGACTTCTTAAGGAGAGGGCCACGTCATTCTTTTCTAGCATTCCTCCGATATGTAAAAACTGATTACTACCTGCAGCCAATAATCTTTTTGCTGAATAAGTAGCCGTTCTGAGAAAATGTATTCCCTTTGAAAAGTGGTTAACTCTTTTCTGTAATTTATTCTGTACTGGGTTTTGTTTTCTGAACTTAAGTCTGTACTTAAGCAGAGCGACACTGCCGGCTTTTTTTGTCAGAATTCACATGTGAAAATTCGGTGGTTGGTACTTTCACTGCCAAGGACATGGATTCATGGTTATTAGAGGCAGGGGATAGTTGGTGATGGACAAGGAGGCCTGGCACACTGTGATTCATGGGGTCGCAGAGTTGGACACGACTGAGCAACTGAACTGAACTGAACTGATATGTAATGTACAGCATAGAAAATAAAGTTAGGGGTAATGTATTAACTTTGTAAGGTGATAAATGGTAACTAGACTTATTTCGGTGGCCATTCCGCAAGGTATACAAAAATTTAATCACTATGTTATACATCTAAATGTGTTTGTATGCCAATTATATTTCAAGTTTAAAAATAAAATGTACTTTTATCATAAAAAAAGAAAATTTGGCAGTTGAAATGTGGATATCATTCAAAAAGACTTCAACTTTTGTGACTGACAAAGAAGATCAAGTTAAATGGTCCCTAGGATCCGCCATCCCCTGGAGGGTCAGGTGTGTCAGCCGGGGTGCCACTTAGCACTGCAATTCCTACATATGCCTGATGGAGTCAGTATGAAATATCACCAGACTCCAAGTTTCAAGTCCACCAAAATATAAGTCAGCAAACAAATACATAAATAAAAGGAGAAGAAGAAGATAAAGTAGGATGCAGGGGAAGACTAGAGAAGATAAAAATACAAAGAAGAAAGTCATATAAACTTGTGCTGAAATCAAAATGACACGCTGGCATCCATCTAGCTGATGGCTGATAATTTGTAGGTCCACATAGACAGCCAACCTGTAAACACTGAAAAGGCCCCAGATAAACATTCCTGCTTTACTGCACACTCACGGTCTCGTGCCAGCCCGGCCAGCTGAGTCTTGGCTCCCTCTGCTGCTTCCTCCCACTCCAGCCCCCACTTGTATTTCTGCACAGACCCCCGTGCCAGCAGAGCCACCTACCAGCCATCTGCCAGGCTGCCTTCCTGCCCTCATTCATCTGAAAAAGTATCTTCAATCCCACTCCATCAGGAACACTACCCCAATTTGTGGGCAGGATTTTAAGAATCGGCTTCAGGAACATAAAGACAAGGATGTTTTATACTTTATATGAAGAGTTTTAATTTCAAACTCTCACAATCTGTACAATAGCATTATAAGGTATTATTGTACCTATTTTTACAGAGGAGGAAATTAAAGCTTAGAAACATTATTTGTCCACATTTCCTAGATAGTAGAGGTCAAAGTTGGAACTCAAATACAGGCCTTCTAATTTTTGCTGGTTCAAATTGTTTTGAGGCTTTCTAGATAGCTCAGGGGGAAAGAATCCGCCTGCCAAGGCAGGAGATGCAAGTTTGATCCCTCAGTCCAGAAGATACCCTAGAGAAGGAAATGGCAACCCACTCCAGTATTCTTGTCTAGAAGATCCCATGGACAGGAGAGCCTGGTGGGCTACAGTCCATGGGGTCGCAAGAGTTGGAAACAACTTAGCGACTAAGCAACAACAAATTGTTTTTTAAAAGGCAAAAATGTATTACGCACTCTATTCTAGGAA
This sequence comes from Cephalophus harveyi, assembly GCA_006410635.1. Taxonomy (NCBI): domain Eukaryota; kingdom Metazoa; phylum Chordata; class Mammalia; order Artiodactyla; family Bovidae; genus Cephalophus; species Cephalophus harveyi. The sequence goes on along the minus strand of SJYT01079398.1, from coordinate 564,778 downwards.
CATAAGGGATATTCAAATGATTGTGCAAGTGCCCCATGAGCTCATAATAAATATTAAACATATTCATCTACAAAATTAATTGCGCTGACACAGTACTAAACCAGAGCAGGAAACAGCTTTCTAGGAGTGAATGACTGAGCCACTAACTTTTCCCAAGCAACAGAGAATACTATTTACTGTTTCAATTTGCAAAAATGCAATAAAAAGCTCTGCTAAATCTCTGGGCAAGTTTATAAGTAAATAATAAGCATTTAAGATACATGGGATTCCTTTATGATGCCCTTAAGGTGAGAATGATCACAAGAAAAATTTAACAATGAATGCCCCAAGAGAAGCTAGCAAATATTAAACAAATTTCAGCCAAGTCCTTTTCATTAAACTTTCATGCTTTCAACAGATATTCATGAGGGTTTTGTCTGTGTCATTCAATTGATAGGATTCAGGATGTAGCAACTAAATGAGGTCCAGTCCCTATAGCCTAGGAACACCTCTCTGCCTGCTCCCTTTCAACTTTCTGCCCTCACCGACAATTTACTCTGACTTTGTCTTGGTCATTTTTCTGAAGATGTCTCATTTTTTCCAGCCTGGCTCTCTAACATTTCAGGTGTTCCTATAGAACTGACTCTGTAGTCTAGAGAGGGTAGCTGTCAAGACTGCTGCAAAGCCTGACGTTAGTTATTTTGCAAGCTTTTTAAAAAAACATTTTATTTTATAGGAGTATAGCTGATTAACTATGTTGTGATAATTTCAGGTGAACAGCAGAGAGACTCAGCCATACATATTCATGTATACATTCTTCCCCGAACTCCTCTCCCATCCAGACTGCCACATAACATTGATCAGAGTTCCATGTGCTGTACAGCAGGACTTTGCTGGTTATCCTTTTTAACTATAGCAGAGTGTAATGTCCATCCAGAATTCTCTAACTGGCCCTTCCCCCAGCAGCCATAGGTTTATTCTTTAAGTCTGTGAGTCTCTTTCTGTTTTGTAAGTAAATTCATTTGCATCATGCCTTTTCAGATTCTACATACAAGGGATGTCATACGATATTTCTCCTTCTCTGTCTGAATTACTTTACACTGTATGACAATCTCTAGATCCATCCCTGCTGATTTTGCAAGCCTTTTTTTGAAAGGAAAATCTTTCTCTACTCTCTATACCATCTTTACAGTCGAGTTCCCCTTCAAGACGTCTGATTGGGTCAGGAGAACATTACAGTCGCCCAACTGCTACCTACAACCTAAACCAGTTACACAAAGGAAATTTCTCACTGTCCTGACAATAATGAGATAGTGTTTCAACACCACGTGGCTGATAGCTTTTGCATTTCATAGATTTGGTCACATGACATACTATAGGCACAGAGTCACATTTACATTGGGCCAGTTCTTACTGATCTTCAGCTGCTTGTAGAAATCACAGCTGTAAATAGATTTCAGAGAGGAACAGAAGTTTCGATAAAACAGAACAAAATATGATCGAGGTTAAAAGGAAAGAGCATGACTTCTGGAATGACATCCTGAAGCCCTCCATAAATTCATTCCTCCATAAATCAAGAGCAAAAATGATTAGAAATCAAAATTCCAAGAACTCTGGAAACTAACAAAAGGCTTGCAACAATCTTATTGATTCCAAGATTCAACAATCTTGAACAAAGAACACTTATTCAATTAACACTCTAAACCTCAGTAAGAACAGATTTGTCCACTGTAATTCTTTTAAACTTTTTTAAGGGAGAATAATTATTTTCAATGTTGTGTTGGTTTCTACCTTGGGGATAGTTTAGTTGCTAAGTTGTGTCTTACTCTTATGACCACAGAGGAGCCCATCAGGCTCCTCTGTCCATGGGATTTCCTAGGCAAGAATACTGGAGTGGATAGCCATTCCCTTCTCCAGGAGATCTTCCTGACCCAGGGATCGAACCCATGTCTCCTGCATTGCATGAGGATTCTTTACTGCTGAGCCACTTGGGAAACATGTAAATCAGCCATAATTATACATAGATCACCCATAATTATACAAAGAGCCCACAGGCTGGGCTCACTATGTTATACAGCAACTTCCCACTAGCTATCTGTTTTACACGTAGTGGTGTATCTATGTCAATACTACTTTCTCCAGTCGTCCTACTCTCTCCTTCCCCTACTGGGTCCACAAGTTGGTTCTCCAAGTCTGTGTCTCCATTCCTGCCCTGCAAATAGGTCCATCAGTACCATTTTTCTAGATTCCATATATATGCATTAATACACAATATGNGTGGTGTATCTATGTCAATACTACTTTCTCCAGTCGTCCTACTCTCTCCTTCCCCTACTGGGTCCACAAGTTGGTTCTCCACGTCTGTGTCTCCATTCCTGCCCTGCAAATAGGTCCATCAGTACCATTTTTCTAGATTCCATATATATGCATTAATACACAATATGTTTCTCTTTCTGACTTACTTCACTCTGTACAACAGGCTCTAGGTTCATCACCTCACTAGAACTGACTCAGACTTGTTCTTTTTTATGGATGAGTAATATTCCATTGTATATACATACCTCATCTTTTTTATCCATTCATCTGTCAATGAAGCCTCTATAAGTTGACATACTTCTACTTCTTACTCATGAGTTCCACAACATACTTAAAAACTAGCAACCCTGCAACCACAGAAGCTATGAAAACCAATAGGGAGGCAGTGCACATCCAGACGCAGCACCGTCAAACTACTGAAAACCAAAAATATGATAGAACATTGAAAGCGGCAAAAGAAAACAGCTCATCACATGCGAGAGGTCCTCAATAAAACTAGCAGCTGACTTTCCATCAGAAATCATCAGAAAGCAGTAAAATGACATTTCAAAAGCCAAAAGAAAAATTGTCAACCAAGGATTCTATATGCAGATTGAGACATTCTCAAATAAAGAAAAGCTGAGAGAATTCATCACCAGCAAAACAGCCTTACAATAGAAACTAAAGGGACTCCTTTAGGATGAATTGAAAGAACATTAGATTCAAACTTATTCCATTGAGAAACTTAAAGACAACCCACAAAATGGGAGAAAACATTGATAAGTCATACCCAGAATATATAAAGAACTCTTAAATTTGTTTGTAAAAAGATAAATCATCCAATTAAAAAACAAGCAAAGAATTTGAGTAGACATTTCCCCACTGAAGATATACAAATGTCCAACCAGCACATGAAAAGATGCTTAACATAATTAGTCATTAAGGAGTTGCATATCAAAACCATAATGAGACATCACTCCACACCTACTAGGATGACTAGGATCAAAAGACAGACAACAAATTTCTGTGAGAAGGCAGAGAAATAGGAGCCCTCAGATATAGCTGGTGAAAATGTTAAAAGAAAAATGTTTCAACCACTTGGAAAACAGTTGGCAGTTCCTCAAAATGTTAAACACAAAGTTACCATATGACACAGTAATTCTACTCCTAGAAATCTACCCAAGAGAAATGGTAACACACAAAAGCATGGATGTTCATAGCAGCATTGATCATAATAATTATTCTTATTCATAGCTGAAAACAGAAACAACCCAAATGCCCAAAATTGAAGAATGGCTAAACAAAATGTGATCTATCCATACAATTAAATATTAATCATAAAATATGATACCTGTTACAACATGGATCAACTTTAAAATATTATGCCATATTTTTAAAGGCCTTACACAGAAGACTTCTTTTTTTTTTTAATTTATTCTAACTGGAAGCTAATTGCTTTACAATATTGTGGGTTTTTTTCCATACATTGACATGAATCAGCCATGGGTGTATGTGTATTCCCCATCCTGACCCTCCCTCCCATCTCCCTATCACTGAAGAGTTTAGATTACAGCAGATCAGAATCTAATCCATCATGAGTATGTACTCCAACAATGAGTCTGAGAAGCTGAGTAGCATTTGACAAATTAAAAATAAGCTATACAGAGGCAGATGATGGGACAGAAATAGAAATCCACAATGAAAAGGAATGGTTTATAGTCACAACAGTTGTTGGTTAAATCCATCTTTCTCTAATGTATGAAATAGATTAAGAAATGCTGTTAAGTTTATGGGGAATATGATTTTCCCTATCAATACAACACAATTAAGGGAAAACATAGAGTTATTATTTTCAGTGACATTGGGTGGTCATGTTAATACTACACGTGAATTATTAGGAGAGCTGTTTAGGAAGCAGGAAAAAAATGGAAGAATCAGTATTGTTGGAAGGTGATTTAGTATAAAATCACTGAAAACTGAAGAATGACTAGTGTTCTTTAAAATAATCATATACAGAATGCTCTATTGATTGAGATAAATATTGCTGAACTATCTAAACTATAATATATACTTCAAAATGTTTATTATATAAACTTAGAACATCAATTTCTTTAGTATTTTCTCCAGGTGATGTCAGTTATGATGTNGCTCCAAAATCACTGCTGATGGTGACTGCAGCCATGAAATTAAAAGACGCTTACTCCTTGGAAGAAAAGTTATGTCCAACCTAGATAGCATTTTCAAAAGCAGAGACATTACTTTGCCAACTAAGGTCCGTCTAGTCAAGGCTATGGTTTTTCCTGTGGTCATGTATGGATGTGAGAGTTGGACTGTGAAGAAGGCTGAGCGCCGAAGAATTGATGCTTTTGAACTGTGGTGTTGGAGAAGACTCTTGAGAGTCCCTTGGACTGCAAGGAGATCCAACCAGTCCATTCTGAAGGAGATCAACCCTGAGATTTCTTTGGAAGCAATGATGCTAAAGCTGAAACTCCAGTACTTTGGCCACCTCATGCAAAGAGTTGACTCATTGGAAAAGACTCTGATGCTGGGAGGGATTGGGGGCAGGAAGAGAAGGGGATGACCGAGGATGAGATGGCTGGATGGCATCACGGACTCAATAGATGTGAGTCTGAGTGAACTCCGAGAGATGGTAATGAACAGGGAGGCCTGGCGTGCTGTGATTCATGGGGTCGCAAAGAGTCGGACACGACTGAGCGGCTGAACTGAACTGATGGCAGTTCTATTTCCAGTTTTTTAAGGAATCTCCATAGTGGCTGTACTAGTTTGCATTCCCACCAACAGTGTAAGAGGGTTCCTTTTTCTCCACACCCTCTCCAGCATTTATTGTTTGTAGACTTTTTGATAGCAGCCATTCTGACCATTGTGAGATGGTACCTCACAGTGGTTTTGATTTGCATTTCTCTGATAATGAGTAATGTTGAGCATCTTTTCATGTGTTTGTTAGCCATCTGTATGAGAAGACTTCATGTTGTATGATTGCATTTCTGTGAATTCTCAGGAACAGGAAAATCTGTGGAGGTAGAAAGTCAATTGCTTTCGATTTCAGAGGCCGGAGAATAGTGAGCTGGTGAGTGATTGCAGTTGCTTATGGGTTTTCTCTTGAGGTTATGAAATTGTTCGCAAATCAGAGGGTGGGGATGGTTGTACAACTCTGAGAATACACTGAACACCACTAATTGTACACTTACAACAAGTGAATTGTACAGACTGTGAATTCATCCTCAAAAAGCTCTTTTAACAAAAAGGTAAGACGTGAAGATAATTTACATAGATCCACAGTCTCTATAGTAGCTTGCAACAAGATGCTAAGAAATTTTAATTAAAAGATATTAAACACTAAATGGCAGACATAGATATCCATGATTTAGGGTGTGTAATAATGATATGATAACAACTGAAATTTACTGATTACTATGTCCTGCTGGGCACTGAGCTATAAATTAGACAGTTTTAAAAGTCGTTTGTCAGCATGGATCAAGAAAATCCCATTTCGCAGAATTTGTCATAAGGGATGTAAGATAGCTTTGGTTGGAAAAAAAGAAGAAACAAAGGTAAACATGTATTTGTTACAGCATTCCTTATAATAGTAAAAGCTCAGAAGCTATTTAAATGTTTAACAATAGTGAAGTGCTTCATCTCTCTATGGTAAATGCAATGGTAAATTTTATATACATAATATTCAATCAATAAAAAATATAATTCAGAAAGCTAGCCTCTTGTTTAAATAAAGGGCTATGAAATTGCTAGTGTGTTACACTATTAATAGCAAACATTTATTCAGTATTTCTGGTATTGCATTAAACCCTTTCCATAGATTAATTCATTTAATCCTCATGGTAATCTTTTGAGGTAATGGATATTCACACACATAGCAGTTAAGTAACTTGTAGACATCACCATGTTAGTAAGAGGAATATCAGCATTTGAATCTTGGCCACAGAACCCTCAGACCATGTCCTAGCTATGTGGCTGGACCACCTTTCTGGCACAGTATCATCTCCGTGGATACAGACAAGGACTGGAAAAGATATTCCAAATGGAAATACCTAGCTTGATGGCAGGATAAGGAATGCATTTTTTCACTCTAATTTTTAAACTTTCTAAGGTTCATATCTTAGATCAAACCAGTCAATCCTAAGAGAAGTCAGTCCTGAATATTCATTGGAAAGACTGATGCTGGAGCTGAACTTACAATACTTTGGCCACTTGATGCAAAAAACTGACTCATTAGAAAAGACCTTGATGCTGGGAAAGATTGAAGGCAGGTGAAGGGGATGGAAGAGGATGAGATGGTTGGTTGGTATGACCGACTCGATAGACATGAGTTTGAGCAAGCTACAGGAGCTGGTTATGAACAGGGAAGCCTGGTGTGCTGCAGTCCATGGAGTCGCAAAGAGTCAGAAACGACTGAGTGACTGAACTGAAGTGAAGTTTCATATGGGCTTCCCTGGTGGCTCAGACAGTAAAGAATCTGCCTGAAATGCAGGAGAGCCAGGTTGAATCCCTGGGTTGGGAAGATCCCCTGGAGAAGGGAATGGCTACCACTCCAGTATTCTTGCCTGGAGAATTCCATGCATAAAGGAGCCTGGCAGGCTATACTTTGTTGGCTTTATACAAATAAAAATTGGGTAGAAACAAAAATCTTATATTCCTGTCATTATTCTTGCTTCACAGCTCCCTCAAGATAAAGGATTTCATGTTTACCAAGTAAATAAAATGCAAACGCAATACCAAAACAAACAAAAATCTTCTCTATTCCATCTTAGAGAACGCATATTGTAATGTGTCTTAGTAAGAAAGTTATACCAATTTTACCTTGACTTTATCTGCACTGTTGGAGTTAAACAGCTGGTGTTTCCCAGATCCCAAAATAATAGGGCCTAAGCATCTCATTTCTCCAAAAACATAAATGGGTACTGTTGCCTTGGCACCGGCATTCTCAAGATCCCTGGTGACAACAGTCACCTTCAAATCTCCTTCTGCAAAGGAAAAAGGAAATCATATGAAATTGTGGAGGAAGGCCATACTGATGTTAGGAAATGAGGAATCCTACATAATAGTTCTGAAATGAATCATTTGTGAAATCAAGTGTTAAAATCATTGCTGATCATGGACTCCTTTGAAGGTAGTGCATGGAAAAGTTTTGGCATGATTATAGCATTTTAATGAGCTTCCTAGATGGCTCAGTGGTAAAGAATCAACCTGCCAATGTGGGAGATGCAAGAGATGTAGCTTCAATCCCTGGGTAGGGAAGATCCCCTGGAGCAGGAAATGGCAACCCACTCCAGTATTCTTGCCAGGAGAATGCCATGGACAGAGGAGCCTGGCAGGCTACAGTCCATGGGGTTGCAAAGAGTCAGACACGACTGAGCAAGCATGCACAGCACAGCATAGCATTTTAATAACAAAGCAAATATGCAGTGGGCTTTTCAAGCCAAAAGATATTTTGGAGGAATTTAATACTAGGTGCTTGGCTGGAAGACTGAGGAGTGCCTAAATAGTTAGGCATCACTATCAAATCTTTGGGTGGGAATGGATGACAGACATACTGACAACTCAGTTTGAAGCCTTTTCTGCACTAGGAGTCACCGTCTCAAGCCAGGACTAGTGACACAGTTTGGAGATCCTAGCAGAATCATAGTGAGAATGCAGAAGATGAAAAACAAAGCCAAAGAGCTAAAATGTTTTCAAGAAAGAATCCTGGAGTCCCCTAAGGGTTGGAATGTTATTTGTAGGACCTAGCAAAGGAAGCTGGGCTTGGGAGAGGGGGATGACAAGAAGGTGCATTTGCAATAGTGGGTGAGTGAGCTCCCTTCCCTCATGCCGGGAGCACAGGCGAACTGAGCGAGTGGAGCATGACAGAGAACATCTTTTTAAAAGATCTAAAAGCTTGTTCTGGGATTGCTTAGTTGGAAAGACAAACCAAAATGGTTTATTGGATCATTTTGTGCACTGTGGACAACTGCACCATCAGCCCCGCAGCAGTGAAGCTCTCTGATGCCGAGCCCACACCAGGCAGTCAAGCATAACAGAGGATGAGGTCCTGTCAGCTGGGAGTCTGTAACTCAGATCATCAACAACCATCCCAGCATCTCAGGGGTGATTTAAAGACGTCTTTGCTGCTATTTCCAAAAGCTCCATAAACACACCCCGCCTTGTGGGTATTTTTCACATTTTCAAGATGGAATTAAGAGCCATCGCCATTCTGGACACCTGAGTTATTAGCAGCATTTTTGTTGTTATCTTTGATGACAGAGATAGAGTTTAAGCTTTGGTGTCAAAATGCCAAGGAGTGCAGAAGTGAGAGAGGAGCCCTCGGCCCCATTTCTCCTGTGGCAAGTAGGCTCTGAGGAGTGGCACTTCATGTGGGTAAACAGAAAACACGTACATTTCAAACAGTAATTCCATTGAGGATCCTATCACAATATTAATTCTTTCTAATTTTTTTTAATGTGAGCTATTTTTAAAGTCTTTATTAAACTTGTCACTGTATTGCTTCTGTTTTATGTTTTGCTTTTTTGGCCCTGAGGCATTGGGATCCTAGCTTTCTGATCAGGGATCGAACCCACACCATGCGCATTGGAAGGCAGAGTCTTAAGCACTGGACCACCAGAAAGTCTTGATATCAATTGTTATAGAAAGGTTTCCACCTAAGCTTTGATGAATAGTTCAAGAAGTTAAAGAATCCCTTCCTTGTTTTTGTATCTTAACCACCTCATTCTCATCTCCTTCCCTGACTCCTGGACCTGCCCTGTGTCTTAGCATCTTGCTTTCATGGGAGAAGGTCAGGGATGGGTGTGCACATTGGCTGGGACATCTTGTTTACTAAAATAGAGATAAAGAACAAGGAGCCACAGACATATAATTCTCTTATGCTCTCCCTTTTTGGAATTAGCCTGTCACCAGGATGGGAGCTTTAAAGGGAGAGTTGCTAGTGAAATGTCTAATACGGTGATTTTCATTGATTTCAAAGTTTTTCTGGACTTGATTTTTTTTTCCACCACCAGACAAAAGTATTTTCCTATATTTCCATAGTATACTTCTAAACTATGATTGCTTAACTTCTCTAAGAATGTCTCAGTAGCTAAAATACAAAATTGGAAATTTTGTAGAAAATAACTTAGAGGAACATTTTAAGTCTATATTGAAAAGTTCCACTGTCCTGAGAAACAGTTTATTTTTATCAGATCTAAAAAAATGTTTATAGTTTTTGTGTTGCTTATATGTGTCACAGTTGTAAGTTCTTTTTTTCTGTAATTTGTGAAACTTTTTTCACCAAAAAAATAAAAATAATCAAAATAACATGAGTTCAGATATTCTGTCTATACAAGTTTCTCTTTTCTTTTTTTTCTTATAGGTGCTATTTATTCAACCAAGGAATCATACCAATAAAATACTATCATCTGTTAACCCCTTTAGAAATCATTTCTGTTAACTCAGAGGAAGAAAGAGACTTTCATGGAATTGAAATCTAAATATTTATCTTATATTTACTAGTGTTATGAGAGGCTTTAAAAAATGCAATTGCTGATAATCTACCTCAGATTGTCCCATTTTATTCTTTTTCTCCCCTTAGCTTTCAACCTTAAATTTGGGAGCGTACAAAATCCTACTACAGAAAAAAAGAAAATCTTCTTGGAGTCTACATCCTAGGAGGCTTATTTTTCTTTCATGTTAAAAATATTTAGCAACAGGAGAAGTCACCATGATGAGAGGCCCATGTACCCACAACTAGAGAGTAGCTCCCTGCAAGTAGAGAAAGCCCTTGTGCAGCAACGAAGACTCAGCACAACCAAAAATAAGGAATTAAATAAAATCTTAAAAATAAATTTTTAAAGTGGTCTAGATATACTCTATGATCTTTCAGTCACCCACAATAAACTTAGATTTGTTGTCAATAAAAATGTAAAGTTTAACAGGATCTTTTACTTTAACAATGATAAGTAGATGCTCTGTTGTTTGACATTCTTATGCAGCTAAAGGCAATAAGTAGAGATATGACTGAACTAGAAAAACTTGATTCATGGACCTAACATTTCAGGTTGTTCTTTACTGCATTGGGCTTTACTTCCATCACTAGTCAGATCCACAACTGGGCATTGTTTTTACTTTGGCTCTGTCTCTTCATTCTTTCTGGAGTTATTTCTCCACTCTTCTTCAGTAGCATATTGGGCACCTACTAACCTGGGGAGTTCAACTTTCAGTGTCCTATCTTTTTGCCTTTTATTGGGGTTCTCAAGGCAAGAATACTGAAGTGGTTTGCCATTCCCTTCTCCAGTAGACCACATGTTAACTCTCCACCATGACCCATCCATCTTTGGTGGCCCTACACATCATGGCTCATAGTTTCACTGAGTTAGACAAGGCTGGAACAACAGACTGGTTCCAAGTTGGGAAAGGAGTACATCAAGACTGTATATTGTCATCCTGCTTATTTAACTTTATATTCAGAGTACATCATGTAAAATACCAGGCTGGATGAAGCACAAGCTGGAATCAAGATTACAAGGAGAAATATCAGTAACCTCAGATATGCACATGACACCACCCTTATGGCAGAAAGAGAAGAGGAATTGAAGAGTCTCTCAATGAAGTGAAAGAGGAGAGTGAAAAAGCTGGCTTAAAACTCAACATTCGAAAGACTAAGGCATCATGGCATCTGGTCCCATCACTTCATGGCAAATAGACAGGGAAACAATGGAAACAGTGACAGACTTTATTTTGGGGGGGCTCCAAAATCACTGCAGATGGTGACTGCAGCCATGAAATAAAAAGATGTTTGCTCCTTGGAAGAAAAGCTATGATCAACCTAGACAGCATATTAAAAAGTAGAGATATTACTTTGCCAACAAAGGTCCACCTAATCAAAGCTATGGTTTTTCCAGTGATCATGTATGGATGAGCGTTGGACTGTAAAGAAAACTGAGCACTGAAGAATTAACTGTGGTGTTGGAGAAAACTCTTGAGAGTCCCTTGAACTGCAAGGAGATCAAACGAGTCAATCCTAAAGGAAATCAGTCATGAATATTCATTGGAAGGACTGATGTTGAAGTTGAACCTCCAATACTTCAGCCACCTGATGTGAAGAGCTGACTCATTTGAAAAGACCTTGATTCTGTGAAAGATTGAAGGCAGGAGGAGAAGCAGACTACAGAGGATGAGGTGGTTGGATGGCATCACCAACTCAATGGACATGAGTTTGAGCAAGCTCTGGGAGTTGGTGATGGACAGGGAAGCCTGGTATGCTGCAGTCCATGGGGTCATACAAAGTAGGACATGACTGAGTGGCTGAACTGAACTGAATACTTGCTAACCAGCTATGGATATTGTCTCCATATTACGTACAAGCCTTGTGATGGATGCTCAAAAGGCCCTAAGGGACTATGTGAGTCAAATTAATAAGTTATACTCAGCAGAATTTATTTTGTTGCTGTTCAATCACATCTGATTCTTTTTGACCCCATGGACTGCAGTACGTCAGGCTTCCTTGTCCTTCACCATCTCTTAGAATTTGTTCAAACTCATATCCATTGAGTCAATGATGCCATCCAATCATCTCATCCTCTATAGATCTCACCTAATACCAGAGTACTTGTAATTCACCAGCAAACCACATGCCAAGTGTTCTTCCTTTGGAAAGATCATAGACCAGGGTTTGCTAATTATGGTCCAGCCTGCAACCTGTTTTTGTAATTAACATGCCCCTGGAACACAGCACCTCATTTCTTTATGGATTGTCCATTGGGTACTCTCATATTGCAATGGTAGAATAGTTGCCATGGGGACAACACAGTTTGCAAAACCCAAGATGCATATTATTTGGCCTTTTATCATAGAAGTTTGCTGCCCCCTGCCCAAGTGACCAATACAACCCAAAAATGTCCTCTCCAACTGCATTAGGATGTGTGCTGGTTCAGAAGGAACAGGTGAGTTATAAACAAGGCATGCAGAGCTATTACACCCCACTGATTTCCCAGCTCGAGTAATAGTTTTAATTATGCCCCGATCCAAAATCCCAGGTGTACTTACCATAGGCAGCCTGGACAAACCAGACTGTGCTGCTGTATTACTTAGAGCTGTACACTGCTCTAAGCTGTATTACTTAGAGAAGTCCTCGCTGATGACTCCTGACACTTGCTCTTTTGCCATGTGACTGTGTACTGCTCTATAAAAAGGTGAAGTCTATCTCCCCCTCCCCTTGAGTCTGGGTGGTTGTTGTTTATTTGCTAAGTTGTGTCCGACTCTTTGGACCCCATGGACTGTAGCCTGCCAGACTCCTCTGTCCATGGGATTCCCCAGGCAAGAATACTGGAGTGGATTGCCATTCCCTCCTCCAGGGGATCTTCCCTACCCAGGGATGGAAACTGCATCTCTACATAGGCAGGCAGGTTCCTTTACTACTGAGTCAAGGAAGACTTGAGACTGGGTTGCCCTTAGTCAATATAGTGCAGCAAGAGTGACATTCTAGGATTTCCGAGTCTAAGACGGTCTGGGTCTATTAGAACACTCCTTCGGGGCCCCCAGGAGGTACACAGTGAGGCCACAGGTAGGTAGGTAACCCCAGGTAAGCACGCAGTCCTAGGAGTTGGCAGCACAGGTGAGTCACCGGGGAAGTCAGCTTTCTGCCCCTTCAGACACATGCCCTGCAGAACTTTTGGACTACAGTCTCAGAAGATGCTCAGAAATTCACCTGGCTGAGCCATATGAACCTACTGAAAGGTGAAAAGTAACAGTAAATTTCTGTTTTGAGCCACTAAGCTTCGGGGTGGTTTCTTGCACACAGAAACCTGGAAGATCTAGTGAGAGCATCTCACAGACAGTAGCTCTCGATTATCTGCTTATACTTATAAACACTATTTGTGTTTTTGTTTTTGTTTTTGTTTTTCCCAGAAGGTCTGATTGTTAGCATGGAGGCGAGGGGTTTGACTGGGGCATCTCTTTCATTTTCCAGGTTAAGAGGAAAAAGGTAGATTGCAGGCCTGCTATTAACTTTTTCCTTTCCAAATTTTCTTACTAGTTGGAGATGTATTTTCAGGAAGGCATGAGTGAGTTATTTTGGTGAACAAAGCTCCTGGAGCTGGTGGAGTTCAAGGCCCCTCCTTAGATCTGAGCCTTTCATCTTTTCACCTTCTGTGCATTCTGTTACAGGGGTTCATGCACTTGACTTTGCAGCTCAGAAAATTGCCCCTGTGGTGGAATATAGAAACATCTTTGTCTAGACATGTTAGCAGTTACTTGGCAACTATTCACTGAATGAATACTCAGAGAAAGGTGGGGAGGATGCATGTAAATTAAGCTCTTAGCAAGTACTTGTTTGTTCACATATTGAGAGGAAAAACTCTTCAAGCTGCCTGCTGTGGAGTCCCACAAAGCACAGTAGAAACTGTGGGACCTGCATGCTAGGCCTGATGACACACACCCGGCAGCACATGGTCCCCGAGCATCACAGGAAACGCGGTGAGCGGAACAAAACCCAGTGCGCCTACGCGGATGCACCTCCGCGGGCCTGGTTATGGTCCACGGAAGGCGGGTCAGTCTACGAAGACAGGTGCTACTATGCAGGAGACGTGTGCAGAGCTACCTGGTGGAGGGCGAGTGTCAAGTAGCAGGGATACAGGGAACTGCGGGCCCTAAAATTGTCTAAATCTACCCTGTCCCAAAGCCCCCACAGGAGGGTCCCCCAGACTCGAGCTGGTGAATCCAAGAATTCCTTCCACCCACAATCCCTTGGCTCCTTCCGAGAAGCCAGAATAAACCAGATTCTCTCCATTTTTTCTTCCACGGCAGTGTTTTAACCTTACTTTCATAGATTGGCAGTCTGCCAGATGCTTAACTCAACTCTGTTCAGGACACTGACACCCAAGCCTGAGGCAACTGCACAAAGCAGCTCCGGACGTCCAGGGCCCCTCTCACAGGACCGCGTTGCTCCACCCCGCAGCTGTCCATAGGGCGCTTTCCACCTCCAGGCTCGGGCACGATGTCCCTCTTTCACCTTTTCTCCTCCCCCATCTGGTGAACATCTTTGACTCCGGGCTCAGCACAGAGGTCGCCCCCTCTGAGGGGCATTTCCAGACGCCCTTGCCTGTCACTAGAATGAACCTTCTCCCTCTGCCTCTCCTGGACTCGGGGCACACTTCAGCCCTTAGACGTGTAAATAAAGCCGCCTCTCGGCCTCCCGACCCCTGAAGGGCACAGTTCTATCTTAAACGACCCTGTGTACCCAAAGTCTAGTACAACACATGGCACAGATCAGCCTCTAAGGAAAAAAGAAAAAAGAGTGAAAGATTCATACATTTGGGGATCCATTAAGAAATATTTTGAAAAGTAAAGAACTCATAGATGAGGAAGGACATTCAAGGTATTATTAAGAATGCTTCAGCACCATATAATAATATTTCTCAATTAACAAAGAACAAGTCTTTCTGATGATATGTCATTAGTGTCGTTTTTTGTACAAAGGACAAGGACATTGTTATTTACCTCATAATTGGTCTTGTTAGCACAAAGATAATAGAAACAATTCTGACCTTGTATGACCCAAATTTTGAAGGATGTGTAAATATATTTCAATGAGATTGGCAGAGATACTGTAAACAAGACAAATTATTACTTTATTCTAATTTTGATTAATTTTATCTCCAAATAATTCTATGCATACAAGCTCACAAGTCCTTCAAAATACAACCTCATAAGAGGATCATGAGGGTTTTTTGAAATTTTAAAGTACTTTACAAATATTTTTATTCTTCCAAGAGACAAATATCATTAATCCTATTATACATGTAGAGCAATAGAGAAATTCCGTGCTGACTAGCACAGGAGTTCAGATAAATTTGATTCTGAATTAGAAACAGTTATGCTTCCTAGAATAAAATGGTTTCAAACGATGCTTCGTTTTCTCCACTCTAAGTCCGGAAAACAACCATAGAATACTATCAGCAAGGAATCTATTGTGCATTTCATACTGATATTGGTTTGGTGTGTACCTTTTGTCATTTGTCTGCCTCTGCTCGATGTGTATTGCTGTGGTGAAGGGCACCCTGGTTCACACAACTCTGGAGGCAGGGGACCGCTGTGCAGCCCACTTCAGCTCCAGCCCCACTGCTGGTCCAGGGGAGCTGCTGCCAGGTGCTCTAGACCCATGATGCATCTCATCACCAGGGAAAGGAGAGTTTGAAAATGAGCATCTAGGACTTCCCTGGTAGTCCAGTGGTCAATAATCCACCTGCCAATACAAGGATATAGTTTAGATTCCTGGTCTGGGAAGATTCCACATGCCATGAGGCAACGAAGCTCAAGGGCCACAACTACTGAGCCGACGCTCTAGAGCCCAAGCTCTTCAACAAGGGGGTAGCCCCTACTCACTGCAACTAGAGAAAGCCCACATACAGAAACAAACACCCAGCACAGCCACAAGTAAATAAAGACCATTTTAAAAAAGAATGATTTTAAAAAAAGAGAGAGCATTTTAAGATGCAGCAGGGTCTATGTAGGTGCTTTATGGATATGATTTGACCTAATCCTCACAGGACCCCATCGTTTCTATTATCATCTCCATTTTATAAGAAAGAACCAGGCACAGAGAAACATAGATTTCCCCAAGCCATGCAGCAGGTAAGTGGTGTCATCAAGATGTAGAATCTGCACTATTAACCAAGATGCTCAGCAGCTCCTCTGTGTGCCAGACCTGTTACAGGTCCCTGTTCAGGAGGGATGACTGTTCTCTGGTGCAGCTGAGCATGAGTCCCCTGCTCCTCTCTGAGTGTATTCAGCTCCACCTCACACCTGGGTCGCTGGCAGGTATGACGGCATCACAGGTAAACGCATGCTCTTGTCAGGTGCCCAGGTTTCTTGTGAGCAACCTCAGCTCAGATTCCAGCTTCTCATCAGTGGCATTTCTGCCTCATCAGAACAGGCTCCTCTGTCCATGGGATTTCCCAGGCAAGAATACTGGAGTGGGTTGCCATGCCCTTCTCCAGGGGATCTTCCCAACACAGGGATCAACCCTGCATCTCTTGCAATGGCAGGTGGGTTCTTTACAACTGAGCCACCTGGGAACCATAACACCACTAGATTCCAAATAAATTGCAAAGATGAAAATGAATACACAAAAAGCTCAAACCCCCAAACTTTTTAGTACCTTATTTCATTCCCGAGAAAGTTAAGGAAAAAAATCCCCTAATGCCAGATGATAGTAACAAAGAAAGGAGTCATCAGCAGAAACTGAGTGATGAGCAGTCACGCTCAAGACAGCTGAGTTGTTGTGGGGGTGCCAACACCCCTGGGCCAAGTGTTGGGCTCCCAAGGACTGGGAGCCAGGCTTGAGACTTTTGGAAATGAGGGCAAAGGGGCTGCACCCTCAGTGAAATGTTGGCCAGCAAATAACTGTCAGCAAAGGAGGCTCAGCAGAAACACGATTTACGTCCATGAAAGTTCAAGGTGGAAAGAGATTACTACAGATAATAACAACAAAAATAATAATCTTCTCTGACAGTTAAAAACATCCTTTCACTTAGGTCTGAAATAAGGTTGAAAGCTAAAGATCCAAAAATACGGCCTAATAAGTTAGGAAAATAATACAACAAAATAAATCCAAAGATATAGATGATATATACACACATAAACACACACATTCTTAGTGTTTAGGGGATGTCAGAAAAAGTTTCATTAAACAAGAAGAGTACAGACTATGGAGTCGAATCATTTGGATTCAAATCCTAAATTTGCTACTTGCCATCTGTGTGACTTTAGGCAAGTTAAAAAAAAAAAAAAAAAAACACTCCTCTGTCCTTTAGCTTCATCACCTGTAAAATGGAACAGTGATACTATGGTTCCCATGCATTATCGTGAGGATTATGTAAATGTAGATGAAATCACATAGCCCCAGCACAGCACATCCTACATGTGTTCACTACTAATGCTACCTTTACTGCTTCTCCACATTGCACCAGAGACCTAGATAGCATGTTAGGGCAAGAAAAGGTGATGACTATTCACACATGATATGGCTTTTTTTTTTTTTCAGATCATTCAATAGTATCTTGAGAAGACTTATCAGAAATAGAATTATTAATAATTTAAATACATTTATGAGCTTCCTTTCCAAGGAGTAAGTGTCTTTTAATTTCATGGCTGCAATCACCATCTGCAGTGATTTTGGAGTCCCCCCCCAAAAAAGTCTGACACTGTTTCCACTCTTTCCCCATCTGTTTCCCATGAAGTGATGGGACCAGATGCCATCATCTTAGTTTTCTGAATGTTGAGCTTTAAGCCAACTTTTTCACTCTCCTCTTTCACTTTCATCAAGAGGCTTTTTAGTTCCTCTTCACTTCCTGCCATAAGGATGGTGTCATCTGCATATCTGAGGTTATTGATATTTCTCCCAGCAATCTTGATGCTTACTCCTTGGAAGGAAAGTTATGATGAACCTAGATAGCATATTCAAAAGCAGAGACATTACTTTGTAAACAAAGGTCCATCTAGTCAAGGCTACGGCTTTTCCTGTGGTCATGTATGAATGTGAGAGTTGGACTGTGAAGAAAGCTGAGCACCGAAGAATTGATGCTTTTGAACTGTGGTGTTGGAGAAGACTCTTGAGAGTCCCTTGGACTGCAAGGAGATCCAACCAGTCCATCCTAAAGGAGATCAGTCTGGGTGTTCTTTGGAAGGACTGATGCTGAAACTCTAATACTTTGGCCAACTCATGCAAAGAGTTGACTCATTGGAAAAGACCCTGATGCTGGGAGGGATTGGGGGCAGGAGGAGAAGGGGCTGACAGAGGATGAGATGGCTGGATGGTATCGCCGACTTGATGGACATGAGTTTGAGTAAACTCCGGGAGTTGGTGATGGACAGGGAGGCCCGGCGTGCTGCAATTCATGGGGTTGCAAAGAGTTAGACACGACTGAGTAACTGAACTGAACTGAACTGATGAGCTTCCCTGGTGGTTCAGTTGGTAAAGACACTGCCTGCAATGCAGGAAACACAGGTTTGATCCCTGGGTTGGGAAGATCCCCTGGAAGAGGAAATGGCAACCCACTCCAGCATTGTTGCCTGGAGAATCCCCTAGATAGAGGAGCCTGGCAGGCTACAGCCCATGGGTTCACAAAGAGTTGGACACAATTTAGTGACTAGACCATCACCACCAAAGGTATTTATTATTACAGAATAGATATAAATTTATTGGCATTAACAAGAGGGTTTAGTATAGTCGTAGGGCTTCCCTGGTGGCTCAGAGGGTAAAGCGTCTGCCCGCAATGTGGGAGACCTCTGTTCAATCCCTGGGTCAGGAAGATCCCATGGAGAAGGAAATGGCAACCCACTCCAGTATTCTTGCCTGGAGAATCCCACGGATGGAGTAGCCTGGTGGGCTACAGTCTACGGGGTCTCAAAGAGTCGGACACGACTGAGCGAGTTCACTTCACTTCACTTTAGCTATAAGAGGTACCCAGAAGGCATTGACAAGTTAGAAAAGTCAATCCAGCAAAGTACATTAAAGATATTATCTCATGACCTAGTCCAGTCTAATTCAGAAACGCAATTTTACGTTCACCTATAGAATTATAAATATTTGCATTTATAAGCTGTCTAGGCTTGGGAGACATGTCTTTAGGTAATTGTGGGAGTTTACTAAATGTGGCACAGAGTTAGTGATGGTACATCATTATATATATTATTAATCACCCCAAAATGAACTTAACTCAGCTGACCCCTCCTTTTACTTTCCTGCTACCATCACACTGAGATAGTTTCTTGGTCTACTTTCTTCCTACTGCAGCAGCATAAAAAGGCATGAATTACATAAATGTGCCTCATATGCTTTCAAAACCTAAGACTCAGTGTTGAGTTTGCTCCTCAAAACTTAACCACACCGTAGCCCTGCCTCGTCAGATTAGGCTACTTAACTTCTCAAGGTCTTTTCACACCATAAATTAGCTTATTCATGTAACTCTAAGTCTATTAATGAATTTCTAAGAATTATATTGAAATGGAGCAGGGACCCCACTTTTGGTAACCCAAAGCATATTAAAGATCAAATTCTTTAATATTCTTCAGATTTTAAAAATGAAATAAAATAAAAGAGGATCATTCACAAATAATTAAGGTGTATCACAAACTAAGGCCTGTGATTAATCCACATTTGTGCTATAAAAAAACAAAGACATTGTAATGAGGCCAGAAGAATAAATGGAAACCACTGAAATAATAATCAAAAAAAATCTTACAATAGTTTATTTTAATCAAAATTACACTGATAAACTCTATCTACCCTGGTGGCTTAGAGGTTAAAGCGTCTGCCTCTAATGCGGGAGACCTGGGTTCAATCCCTGGGTCAGGAAGATTCCCCTGGAGAAGGAAATGGCAATCCACTCCAGTAATCCTGCCTGGAGAATCCCATGGGCAGAGAAGCCTAGTTGGTTACAGTCTACGGGGTCACAAAGAGTCGGACACGACTGAGTGACTTCACCTCACCTCACCAAACTCATAAGTAACCACTATTACTATATAATGTAACTTCACTATATTTGGTATCACTTATATTGATACTTTGGACACCTCATGCGAAGAGTCAACACATTGGAAAAGATACTGATGTTAAGAAAGACTGAGGGCAAGAGGAGAAGCAGGCAGCAGAGGATGAGATGGTTAGATTGCATCACCAAATCAATGGACATGAGTTTGAGCACACTCCAGGAGATGGTGGAGGACAGAGGAGTCTGGCATGTTGCAGTCCATGGGGTCACAAAGAGTCAGACATGACTTAGGGACTGAACAATAACAACAATATTGGTTATATGGCTATATTATTAACAAAAGAATTCCAACATTTTCATCCTTAATTGGGGTCTTCAGCTTAAAACTATTAGCTTTTATTATTCTTATATGCCTTGCCAAGTTCTGGAATTAATGGATAATTTTTCACTTAGAATGTCATTCCAAGCTTTATTACTTAAAGGTTTATTGTAAGACACAAACCTTTTAAGACTCCTTAAAATTACTAAGAGATTTCAGTACATTAGTAAAATTCTGTTTATATTAATACACATACAGCCTTTCCTCTATAAATAACTAAAAAACAAAAAGTAAAATATAAGCCAAAATGCAGTTTCTAATATTAATAAAGACAAGTGCTAATTATCAGCTTGAATGTGATGTCTTCATCTCAGTAGCCATCCTGGTCAATATAGGTTTCATGAATACAACGTCAGCATTAAACCCTGCCTAGTTTCAAATTATCATACACAGTACAAACGCTTTTGAAAGCATAGAGGTTTGATGACTTGACATGCATATTAAGGAATCTGTATTTACCAATCCCACTTGAATCAGCTTTAAAATGTAAACATATTAATAACAATCACAGGTTGATTTGAAGAAACTCTAATAGAAAAAGCTAAACTCAAAAGACTTAAAAATAAAACTGAGAAATCAGTATGCAAAATTAGTGGTAAAAAAAAAGAGTATAACTAATAGAAATTAACCCTTTGAAAAATAATTATTTTTCCCATATATATATATATATATATTACTGAAGGGAAAAAGCATCTGTGGCTAAAGTGGCTTTTGTTAGTTTCTTTATAAATCAGACCATGATTTAATACCTGTTTCCACAATCATTTTAAGTGTTTTTTAGTCAATAGTTTAAACTCAGTTAGAATATACTAAAAATTGTTTGAGGTAGGTAATCTTGGAACAGAAATAAATTATTTCCAGATGATTAAATAGACAAAAAGTGGCAACAGCATTTGCCATTTGCTTCTTGTATTTTAGGTTGATGATTTATTTGCATTTCTGCAAAAATAAAAGTGAAGTGCAGTTAATAATAGATCTGTTTGATGATATTATAAGTGACAGGAAAAAAAGTGTGACTTTAACTCTTAAATGGAAGCAAATCCTTGGGTTGATTGTTAACTCACAGGAGGGCCTGTGCATTGCCCAGACACACCTTACACACTCTTCTGTGTATAATCTGATGTGAAATGTAAGCTGTGGAAGGGAATGCTCTGGGGACACCTGGGAGTGTCCTTGATGTCTGTTATACGAAAGTCAGCTTGTACTTTCTTCTACTGCAGCTGTCATTGATCCTCACCTTGAAGACCAAGTCAATCTCTGCATGGATTATGCCCTGAGACATAAATGGAAGCCATCTGAGGGAAAGAAAAAAGAGAGAGCAGAAAGGAGATAAAATTAATATTTTTTTCTCTATGTT
The DNA here is from genome assembly GCA_006410635.1 of Cephalophus harveyi. Taxonomy (NCBI): domain Eukaryota; kingdom Metazoa; phylum Chordata; class Mammalia; order Artiodactyla; family Bovidae; genus Cephalophus; species Cephalophus harveyi. Next base: position 543,273 of record SJYT01079398.1, on the reverse strand, counting down.
TACAATGAGTTTGATTCCGCATTGATGTTGAATGTTAAAAGGTAACTATAGAAAGAGCTTTTTATAAAGTCAAGCACAGTTCAATCTACCATTTACTCATACCCATGGGAAATGACATCATCACTGTGGCTTGAAGAATAAAGCACAGCTAGTACTCTTGCCGGGAAGGTCCCATGGATAGAGGAGCCTGGTAGGCTGCAGTCCACGGGATCGCTACGAGTCAGACACGACTTCACTTTCACTTTTCACTTTCCACTTTCATGCATGGGAGAGGGAAATGGCAACCCACTCCAGTGTTCTTGCCTGGAGAATCCCAGGGACAGGAGAGCCCGGTGGACTGCCATCTATGGGGTCGCACAGAGTCGGACACAACTGAAGCGACTTAGCAGCAGCAGCAGACTTGCGGCTCAGTCCTGCCCACTGCCCCCCACCGTCACTGCTCAGGATGGGCTGTGATGGGGCCAAAAGCAGCCAAAAACCCTGAGCCTGATGCCTGGCGGGGCCAGAGGGTGGCTGCCCTGTGGTCCAAGGGAATCTGCACAGAAAGGTTCAGTTCAGTTCAGTTCAGTCGCTCAGTCGTGTCCGACTCTTTGCGACCCCATGAATCGCAGCACGCCAGGCCTCCCTGTTTTTCACCATCTCCCGGAGTTCACTCAGACTCACGTCCATCGAGTCCGTGATGCCACCCAGCCATCTCATCCTCGGTCGTCCCCTTCTCCTCCTGCCCCCAATCCCTCCCAGCATCAGAGTCTTTTCCAATGAGTCAACTCTTCGCATGAGGTGGCCAAAGTACTGGAGTTTCAGCTTGAGCATCATTCCTTCCAAAGAAATCCCAGGGTTGATCTCCTTCAGAATGGACTGGTTGGATCTCCTTGCAGTCCAAGGGACTCTCAAGAGTCTTCTCCAACACCACACTTCAAAAGCATCAATTCTTCGGCGCTCAGCCTTCTTCACAGTCCAACTCTCACATCCATACATGACCACAGGAAAAACCATAGCCTTGACTAGACGGACCTTAGTCGGCAAAGTAATGTCTCTGCTTTTGAAAATGCTATCTAGGTTG
>SJYT01079398.1:511241-540105 GCA_006410635.1 Cephalophus harveyi | reverse complement strand
ATAGATGGGGAAACAGTGGAAACAGTGCACAGAAAGGTAGGTGCCACCATTTCATTACATCCTGAGGGTGGGCCTCTGTCTTGCTTTCACGTAGCTTCCTTTAGTAGCTTTCCCCCAGCATCTCCAAAAAGAATCACATTACCTTAAAATTCAGGGCTAATATCCCCCCTTGGGAAATGTGCCTGTGGGGAGTAGGAGCGGGTCCTGGCCACGTCCCTCTAAACCAGCCCAGCCTCCGAGTTAGAAACAGCTTGTGCAGAAGACTAGGCTCAGAGACCCAGTTTCACCACTTCTGGCCTTGTGAGCTCAGTTTCCTTGACTAGATCACTTGCCTCAAGGTGTGGGGAGGCGGAAACACTGATGTCTTACTAAGCGGTACATAAACGTTACTATTATCCCGTAAGAACCAGTGTTACAGTTATGCCATGCTCCTTCCATCCATCCTCCCAGGCAGTAGACACTCAGAAAGAGTCTTCTGTATGCCAGGCTCCTTGCTGAGTGCTGCAGATACAAGGACAGGAGTGATGGGGCACCTGAGCTGAAGGAGTTTCTGGTGTCAAAGAAGAAACCAATGTGCAAAGGTGTAACTGTCCAAAGTCACAGGTGATGCGAGAGATGCTTACAGGTGTTACAGGAGCCAGAGGGGAGACTGACTGACTCTGAGTGGCCAGAATTGGCAAGTACAAAGGATGAAGAACAAAATCCTTTCAGCAAAGGGGTGCTGACTGGGCTGACAGTTGGTCAGTGAGCAGATGCCTGATGGACAGCAAGAGGTTGGGATGGCACCACAGGGAGAGAGAGTGGTAGTGGCCGAGATGTACAGAGCAGATGCCACAGGGCTGGGGAACAGGACGCTACTGGGAAACACACGGTGGAGTGGACGGCGGGGTGCTCTGTCGGGGGGTCACTAAGGTGGGGGCGGGGAGTCCTTGGATCTGAGAATGCTTAGGAATTCAGAGGCCAAGCTGTGGGACTGATTTGACCACAGTGGCCTTGAAACCACTGGAGGATGCTAACAGGTAGTGCTGAAGGGGACCTGTGGACACACACCTGCTGCCCAGCTGTCAGCACCGCTCCTCTCTGCGCCTTCAAAGGCGGGGAGAGACCTCTTTCCTTCTGACCCTCAGCTCACGACATTCCTTCTCTTCCTCCTCTAGACTCTAACAACATATCATTTACTTTATGCATTTGTTGAGCCTTTAGTTATACTATCTTTCTTGTTTTGGTTTATGTATCCATCCAGTATTCTTGCTTGGAGAATCCCATGGACAGAGGAGCCTGGCGGGGGCTACAGTCTGGGGGGTTGCAAAGAGTTGGACATGACCGAGCATGCACACGTGGTATCAGAGAGAACCCATCTTTGCAGCCAGATGACTATCTCCACAGCTTCCTTCACAGGCCAGGACCAGGCCAGCTTCATGTGCATTGGAATTCTACCTGGAGTCAGACCGCCTGGCTCCCACACTGACATTGACACCACGTTCTTGACCTCTAAGCCTCAGTTTCCCCATTTGTAAATTATACATAATGATCATACCTACACCATTAAGGATGCAGGATTAAACACACATATTCAATTATATCATCTGATGTGTGCCAACATGTGATAAATGGTCAGTAAATACGAGTTGCTGTTATATTCTTATACTATATATGCTATACTATAATATATACTAGAGTATATATTATATACACTATATAAGCTCACTCACTCGCTCAGTAACTTCAGTGGTGTCCAACTCTTTATGACCCCAAGGACTGTAGCCCGCCAGGCTCCTCTGCCCATGGACTTCTCCACGCAAGAACACTGGAATGGGTTGCCATGTCCTCCTCCGGGGGATCTCCCCAACCCAGGAATCAAACCCACCATCTCTTGTGTCTCCGGCATTGGCAGGTGAGATCTTTACCATTAGCGCCACCTGAGAAACCCCATATAAGTATGCACTGTATATATTATACATTATATATATATTATATTTTACATATATACATATTACAGATATACATTATACATATATATATTATACATTATATTATAAATATATATACTTATACTATATATAAACTATTAAAGTATATTATACTATTATACTCTCTCATTGCCAAATACAGTACGTTGTACATAGTTGGTGATGGAGCGAATGTAATTCAGGCGATGGCCCTCTCCCACCCAGGCCCCGCTTTTCAGAAGAAACAACCCTTGGAGAGCAAGGTTTGTACCAAATGACCTGCCTCTCATCCTAGCCAATTGGAGGACAGGTTAGTTAATCAGGTGTTCTCTCTAAATATTTTGACCTCAGAGTTACAGAAACGGTGATCTGAGAATGCCGCCCCAGGAGGCATCACAGTGCCCACACTGTTAAGGCCGGTTGGTGTTCCGGAACCCAAGCTGGCCGCAACCCAAAGAGATGGGTGAGAAGAACATTCCAGAAGCAGCTCATCTCCAGAGACAAGACAGCAGACTTTCAATGAAGTGACACCTTGACAATCCAGAGAACATGACTGGCTGTCTGCTCACTTTCCAGCTTACCAAGTCCAGCTTTATTTCCTGAAGCTGGGTTCCATGAGAAGTACCTTCAAAACTGCCATTTCTAAAATGAGCTTTAATGAATTTCTCATCCTTGCAACCAAACCTGAGTTTACTGACTGACCAATTAATGTTTTAAAAAATCATACTCTAGTCTTGTGTTCAATCCACTTATGGGAAGTCTCTACTGTGATTTCTTTTTTTCCTTCAGAAACTGCTGGACTAAAACAAGCTCTGAAGCTAAGCAGGGTCGGGCCTGGTTAGTACTTGGATGGAAAACAAACTCTGACTCTGAAAGCCACAGAGACCTCTTCAGCATTAGATGCCTACTAAAAATAACTCTCTTAGCCAGCTCCAGGTTTAGATTCTTAAAGACTTGAAATCACGAAAACTATTAGTTTTTTTTAATGTTCATTTTTGGCTGTGCTGGGTCTTCATTGCTGGCTTTTCTCTGGTTGCGGCAAGCAGGGGCTACTCTCTAACTGCAGTGCACAAGCTTCTCATTGCGGTGGCTTCTTTTGTCGTGGAGCATGGAGTCTTGGGCACATAGGCTTCAGTAGTTCTAGCTCGCGGGCTCTGGACCACAGACTCAGTAGTTGTGGCGCACAGGCTTAGATGCTCCGTGGCATGTGGGGAACCCGTGTCTCCTGCATTGGCAGGCAGATTCTTCACCACTGAGCCACCAGGGAAGCCCAAAGTGTTAACTCTTAATTCCCTTCAGTGGCCATCATTTCTATGAATCTTTTTTTTTAATAGTTGTATTTTTACAAAGAGCCATCAGCTCTTTCCTCATGTATCATTTCTAGTAAACAGAACAGGACAGATTTTAGTCGCTAGATGAGAACTGTTTTTTGCAGGACACAAGTGTTCCCTTCTGCATGTGCCTCCATCTACCTGCCTGGGCACCTATCTACACCCATCCTTCAGTTTCTACCCCATCAAGTCCTGCAGAAGGAGCTGAGCAATTAGCCAAGGCCAGTTGTTGAGGACTGAGAACCACGTTTCACATCAGGACTCGAACATCCCCTCGAAGTCAGTGAACAGACGGGAGTATTGGAGCAGTGAGCCTGGAGGGGAGCACCGTGATGTCAAAGGCATGGAACTAAAAGCAAACAGCAGGTGCTTGCTTGCCCAAGCACACCATACCCATTACGCAGTCACAGCAGAGGCTCACTTCAACACTGCTCCCATCACCAGGGAACTCCCTTTCACTGGGACAACTAGGAGACACAAACACAGAAGAAAACTTTTCTCGCCTTTTATGATTCAAGTCTACAAGCCATAGAAATCTGCGTGATCTTGCCCTAAGACACATGGGCTCTTTCAGGTAGGGGGCGTGTGTGAGAAGGTGGTAGAGATTAGATAGTGTCTGAGATACATTTTGGATATGGCAACCATTTATTCACACTGAAAATGGCAGAAGGAACATAAATGCTTGTAAGAAGGCTGTCTCCACGCCAATCTGAGAGATGAGCAGAACTTCTGCCTGTGCCTCATTCTGTCAGTTTCCACCATCGCCACTTGTCACTTTAGTACCAAGGACTGGCTCAAACTGACAAAGAGAGCCCAGGAGCCAGCAGCAGCAAAAATACATGCTCAGAATAGCAAGAAATGATTAACAGTGGCCTCGTTTGAGGAAAAAAAAATCAGTAGAGTTAAATGATTGCTCACTGTCTCATGATAATTTTTATTATTTTCTCTCCCCTACAAAAATAGTATTTTATATTTTTATACCTTATCAAAATTTTAACCTCCTTTCTTATCCATGTTATTCATCATTCCTCCCTCTTTTCCAGAAAGGAAAAATAAAATCATTTGTACATGCACTGAGCACTGAAGAACTGATGCTTTTGAACTGTGGTGCTGGAGAAGACTCTTGAGAGTCCCTTCTGCAAGGAAATCAAACCAGTCAATCCTAAAGGAAATTAATCCTGAATACTCATTGGAAAGACTGATGCTGAAGTTGAAGCTCCAATACTTTGGTCACCTGATGCAAAGAACCAACTCATCGGAAGAGACCCTGATGCTGGGAAAGATTAAGGGCAGGAGGAGAAGGGGGCAAAAGAGCATGAGACAGCTGAATGCCATCACCAACTCAATGGACATGAATCTGAGCAAACTCTGGGAGGTAGTGAAGGACAGAGAAACATGGGGTTCTGCATTCCATGGGGTTGCAGAGCTGGACACTGGCTGAGTTACTGAACAACAACAACACGGGCTGAACTAGATTGAAAGCAAATGAATACATAAACAATTTTTAATGACACATCTGAGGATGTTACAGAGGGGACTCATGAAGTGACCTGTGAGGTTTCTTCCAACCTGGGATTCCACTGTGCTTTCCATTAGTTCCTCCCTCTCTTCCTGCCACTCCTTCCCTCCTTCCTTCTATTTTTACAACTGGCTGAGTCCCTACTTGGTGTAAGAATCCATGTTAAAGAATAAAAACAAATGTGTGTGACCACACTCTTAGGACGGTTATCATCTAGCATGTGAGGCAAACGGTTCACAAGGATGGTGGCCACTGGCAGGTGTCAGCACCACGTGGAGGTCTGAGTAAAGGCTGGAGAACTTTCCAGAGATGAGATCCCCTCTGATTGGACAAGGGGAGAAAGCTTTGTGGCATGGGCAGCACTTCACCCTGGGCACTGAAGGGTCTGTATTTCAGTAAGCAGTGTGTGTGTGTGTGTTCATGTGCACACTCAGGCATATCTGACTCTCCTCACAACCCCATGGTCTGTAGCCCACCGACTTCTCTGCCTGTGGGATTTCCCAGGCACGCATACTGGAGTGGATTGCTAGTTCCTTCTCCAGGGGATATTCCTGACCCAGGGATTGAACCCTGTGTCTCCTGCCTCTCCTGCACTGCAGGCGGACCCTCTGCCACTAAGCTACCAGGAAAATCGAGACATAGTTAAACCTTTTAGGTCCCGTGCTCTAATCTCCAGCCCCTTCTTTCATGTGATTTCCCACAATACGTAGGGTGTCTTGATGAACACATGCCCTTAGGCTCAGGTGAACACACACACAATTCTAACTTACTCTATTCCAGGAAACATGGAGGATGCTGAACAGAAAAACAGAAAAAGGATGGACCTGAACTTGAGAAAAGTCTTCTGAGAGCTTGAAGTGGTAGGCTAGATGTAAACACAGAAACGTGACCCGGAAGTAGCGGGTTAGTGTCATGTGCTTTGGTAAAGGTTTACTGAGCCCAACCACAGGCTGGAGGGCAGGTTCCAGGCAGAGGGGACAGCCTTCTTCTTAGCTCACAGTGAAGACACTGGTGAGAACCCGAGAGGCTCCAGGCAGTGCATCGGAGCTGAGAAGGGCACGGGGAGGCCTGGGAGCAGAGAGAAGCTGAGTCTGCAGCCTCCTGACCTGTCAGCCGCCCCAACCTGTGGCCCCAGCAGCTTCCGCTGCAGGACGAGGAGTTGACTAGAGACGGTCCTGAAGGCGGGGTGGGGCCTTCCTCTCCACTCTGCCCATATGCTAGCCTCACGGCATGCAGGGAGGTGAGCTACCTTCATGGAACAGCAGACCCCTTTGCACAGTCAGCAAGATGGCGTCGAACGTCGGGAAATGGGCAGCCTGGGCTGGAGCAGAGCTGGCATTCCAGCTGCGGACAGCACCCAGGACCTGCTGACACTGTGCTGTCCAGAGTGGACACCTTCCTGAGTCTGCTTTCCTTCCACTTTTACACAAAGGAAGTTATCTCAACCTTTCTCAAAAAAAAAAAAAAAAAGCCTCCTGGCTAGAAATGAGGCTGGAACACTTACAAGCGTCGGCTGCAGCCTCAGCCTGGAGAACCCGTTGGGGCTGCCTGTCCTCAGTCCTTAGGATAAAATGCCTCGGGGTCCCCTCCCTCCACCACCCCACGATTTGGTTTTATGAGGACAGAGCTAGTTGTGCTGCTCTGACCTGACAAGTATAGTTAGGTAGTTGTTTTAAAATGTCATTTATTTGTATTTAACTTTTCAGTTTCTGCATCCATAAATCCCTTCCTATTTAGAATCGCCCGGGGTAGGCCTTTATTTCCAATAACCTGCTTGCACGAGCTCTTGTCAAGGCCACTTCCCAAACCTGCCAGGTGGAATGGAAGGTGACACTGAGAGCTTCCTCGACTGGAGGCTGAAAAACTTTGCTGCTGCTAACTGCGGACCTAGACCCTCCGCGGTAAAGTGGGTTCATGCATATATTTATAAAAGACATCATTTCTATTAAGAAGTAGCTGCTAGCTTTGGACAGAGGAGCCTGGTAGGCTGCAGTCCATGGGGTCACTAAGAGTCGGACACGACTGAGTGACTTCACCTTCACTTTTCACTTTCATGCATTGGAGAAGGAAATGGCAACCCACTCCAGTTTTCTTGCCTGGAGAATCCCAGGGACGGTGGAGCCTGATGGGCTGCCGTCTATGGGGTCGCACAGAGTTGGACATGACTGAAGCGACTTAGCAGCAGCAGCAGGAGCAGCAGCTAGCTTTTAAAATATTATTTCATTATTAAAAGTCTACACACATGCACAGGCACATGTCCAAAAACACTACAAGTTTGATGATAAACAGAAAAGTCTAGAGATCCCTAATTTAATGTTAATAAACTTGCAGTGGATAGTACTCCACTCAAATAGTATATGGATTAAAGGTGCCTCCCAAGTTCACATCCACATAGAACCTCAGGATGTGACCACATCACATGGAAAGAGGCACTCGGCAGATGTAACTGATTAAGATGAGGTCAGACTGGAGGAAGGCCAGCCAGCCCTCTGCTCTAGGGTCCTCATCAGAAGAGGAGGAGTGACACAGAGACACAGAGATAAACAGGAAACAGCCTGTGATGACAGAGGCAGAGACTGAAGCTACTCAAACCTGGGGGCACCACAGGCTTCGAGCAGCATCTGACCAGCCAAGACACTAGAAGAGAGGAGAAAGAGCGACCCGAGATGTCAGGGCCCTGATGACCAGCCTCCAGACCTATGAGAGAATACAGTTCTGCTGCTTCAAGCCACCAAGTCTGCAAAATACCAAGTCTATAATTTGTTAGAGCATTCACTGGCAACTAATACAAATAGTGAAAAAGACTCTACCTACCACGTGTATGTGCTCAGTAATGTCCAACTCCTTGTGAATCTATGGACTGTAGTCTGCCAGGTTCCTCTGTCCATGAGACTCTCCAGGCAAGAATACTAGAGTGCATTGTCATTTCCTCCTTCAGGGATCTTCCCAACCCAGGGGTTGAACTTGTGTCTCCTGTATCTCCAGCATTGACAGGTGGAGTCTTTACCACTGAGCCCCCTATCGCTATAGTAAAGGAGAATATTTACTTCAATTCATAGTCAGTTGAATGTTTACCTGATGCAGATGCAAATTTTGCTTGCTCCAAACCTCAAGCAGCCGACTCTTCTGTGTGAATGGTAGAAATTCAGTGCCATATACTCTATCTATGGGCTTCGCAGGTGGCTCAGTGATAAAGAATCCGCCTGCAATGCAGGAGATGTGGGTTTGATCCCTAGGTCAGGAAGATCCCCTGGAGAAGGAAATGGCAAGCCACTCCAGTATTCTTGCCTGGGAAATCCCATGGACAGAGGAGCCTGGCAGGCTACAGTCCATGGGGTCACAAAGAGTCAGACACGACTTAGTGACTGAGAACACACTCCTATTTATGCACAAAAGGCAGAAAAATGAAGTGTTCAGGTATAGAAATAAAATACAGCCATAAGGATGTGGGTGTTCAATCGAGAAGATGCACATTCCCGCAGGAGGTGTCTGTGTCCTCCCCATCGCTGGGTTTTGTGTTTCAGCCACGCCTCTCCCCACTTAACTCGTTAAGGAACCAACACCTGGTGAGCTTTCTCTCCGCCCTGGTTCAGCCCTGCTGTACATTCTTTTCCACAAGGAAGTATCAAGAAGCATGACTGGGATTTCTTCCCTTTGCCCTCTGATGTGCACTCCAAGCACCCCTGCTGTGTGCACCCAAGCACCTGTGCCCACTACAAGACCAGCAGCCCAGCGTGGCCGTGCCACACCTCCAAGTCTGCAGGGCTGCTATCTTTCGCCGGGGAAGGTGCAAGCGGATGCCACCCCAGCTCCCTGACACCACCTTTTTGCAGAACCATCACTGAGACTTGTCACTGGCCTCACAGAGTAATAGCACCTTCTGTAGTTTCCCCAGCGACACTGCTTCCATTAGAAATGTATGGATCTGGGGTGGAGACAGAGAAGACCCCACAGGGAGCTCCTGAGTCCAGTACAAGACCGTGCGGGCAATGACAATAGTCTGAGGGTGGCCCAGCAGCTGGGCACTGCCTCAGAGCTACGGCTGCTGCAGTTAGCATCAGAAGCGGGTAATGAGGAGAGCAAGACAAGCAAATTACTTTTTGATCCATTAAAAACGTATTTGTGGTTATGCTTCTTTCTCTCCTGGAGTTTTATTTTCTCCACTGGAGTCGTGTCCAGGGTAATAAATAGGCAAACCCTGACACGAAGGCCTCCAGCCTGTGGTTCTTCTTACATTCCTGCCCCAGGAGCAGCCTGTTAGGTGGTCAGGTTGGTGGCCTGATAGCACGTTTACTTTCCGTGAACTCTGACTTTCCTTGAGGCACAAGGGACCAATCCCTCTTCTGCCCCCTCCCTCCCCTAGTTCTCTCTCTCCTTTCTTTCCCCTGTACACCCTCTCCTGCACCTTCTTCTGTAAACCATGTGAAGCACATTCCTGTGTTTGCTGTGAACAAGCACCTTGGAACCTTCATCCCTAAACAGAACCACTTTTTCACATCAGAATCTCACTGTTTCCAGAGACACAGGACCCGAAGCAGGTGCTAAAAAGGAACAAAGAAACATCCCCACCCATCATTTCCTCTCACGTTCTTCCTGCTGAGAACAACAACCTGAAGATCATCTGAGGGAGGGTCAGGAATTTACTTCTGGGACATTCCCAGAACCGACAGTCGCCTATAACTATGGTTCAGCTACTTGGTGTAAAGGGCAGATCCAGCGTTGCTGTAGGTCCTTGTGGCACAGGTTGTCCTAACAGCTGTCTGCACGGTTGCTGTTGTTCAGTCACTCAGTTGTTTCCAACTCTTTGCAACCCCATGGACTGCAGCATGCCTGGCTTCCCTGTCCTTCACTATCTCCTGGAGTTTGCTCAAACTCCTGTCCATCAAGTCAGTGATGCTATCTAACCATCTCATCCTCTGTCGCTCCCTTCTCCTCCTGCCCTCAGTCTTTCCCAGCATCAGGGTTTTTTCCAGTGAGTCAGCTCTTCACATCAGGTGGCCAAAGTACTGGAGCTTTGGCTTCAGCATCAGTCCTTCCAATGAATACTCAGGATTGATTTCCTTTAGGATTGACTGGTTAGGCATTCATTTTAAAAGTTGCTCCTTCTTTACCATCCTGGGTAATCTCTGTCATTATGACAGTAGGCATTTTTTCTTCAATTATAATAATAATCACCATTTATTAGCTCCTATTATACAGTAGGCTCTGTGTTGAGTGCTTCATATTTATTTCTCACCCCATAAACTAAATCAAATTATGATGTCTGTTTTAAGATAAGAAAAAGAGGCAGAGGTTAACTAACATGCCCGGATCATGCAATAAGGAAACCATGTATGTCACACTCTGAAGCCCTGGTGCTTGAACACACCAGACAGGTGCTGGGTGCTCCTCTATACACAGTTCCCCAGACACAAAGCCTTTCACTCTGTGTCAAACACTGTCCTAAACACTGAACCTGCATCATCACATCACCTTGCTCACCCATAACACTATCCTAAGAAGCACTGAGCCCTACTAAATGGGCGGACAGACTGGAACTCAGAGTTTAAGGCATCGACCCGGAGTCCACAGGCAGCAATCAAGAACTAAACTGGAAACCCAGGTAGGCAAGCATGCACCCTATGCAGTCCACTGGATGGACTGTCAAAGACTACTGACCCAGGAAAGATCACAAGTCAGTCAAACATAATTTACAACCTGACCTTCAACACCCAAATGCTGGAGATGAGCAAGTGACTGCTCTTCTCAAACCATCCAGAACCTCAGAAACCCACTTGGAACTTCTTCAGACCCAAAACAGCAGTGCAATCAGATCTCTAGTGAGGAAAACCCCACAGCACGTCTGTGAGCCCTAGAACAACCCATGATCTAGGTCAGTAGGAGATGCTTTAAGAGGCTAATCATTTACTCAGTACCTAAGATCTTCCCTGGTGGTTCAGAAGGTAAAGCGTCTGCCTACAATGCGGGAGACCTGGGCTCCATCTCTGGGATGGGAAGATCTCCTGGAGAAGGAAATGGCAAACCACTCCAGAACCCTTGCCTGGAAAACCCCATGGACAGAGGAGCCTGGTAGGCTATAGTCCATGAAGTCACAAAGAGTCGGACACGACTGAGCAACTTCACTTTCACTTTAGACATTGAAAAGGATTGTCCTTACTCAATTCAAGAAAATGTTATGTAGTTCCTACTATTTTTTCGGGCACAGTGTTAGGTTCATGGCTCTCTAAGAATTAATGGAGGAGAAAAAAAATCTGAAAAATAATAAGAATCTGACCTTGGAGATACACACTGACTATTGAGAAAGGCAGATATAGAGGTATTTGATTTCAAACAAGCAGACACACTCATGGAAAACAAACGAAAAACTATGAAGTGGCAAAGTAGCAGAAAGGAGGGAGTGTTTCACTATGGAGGGGAGGCAGGGAGGTGTCACGGAGGGAACCGCATGCTGGGTGTACAAGGAAGAGTCAGAATTTTGTAGAAAGAAGAAGGGAAGATCTTTCCCAGTGAAGGGAACAGCTCAACCAAACACACAACGCTTGAAGCAGTGGGCACAATGGAAGGACTGCATGTGGTGACGTGTTGACCACGACATCACAGAGGTGTCACGTGAGATGAAGGGAGACAGAGACAGTGAGATGGTGGAGGGCACTGGGCAGGTGGGGAAGGAGTGGGCGCAGTGCTGTGCAGGCACCGTTTGCTAAAGTCTGGGGGTAAGATGGTCAGCACACTAAAAACATCAGTCTGAAATGGGTGAGCCATACGGAGCAGGGAGAGATCTGGGTGGGAAGGCCGGTGAGCAGTGAACAGTAAACAGATGAACAAACCTTGGAGCAGGGTCAAGGCATCATGGTTACTTGGTTTCAGCTTGTGGGGTATGAACACACAATTATGTACATGTGCTCTGTGTGTGTATGTTGAGCTTGTTTGTTTGACTTAATCTGCAAACGAGTTGCAAATCTTCAAATCCTCTTCTTCCTGCTCTCACATTTTCACAAACATGAAGTATTTGCACAAACATAACACATTGTCAGAGTGCACTCATATTACAAAAACTGATGACTTAATATGGTATAATCTATAATACAGAACAATGTATCAAAGTTTCTGCTGTTATCAATTAAATATGAATTCAATCTAATGCCCTGATCTTTTGGAAATGAACCAAAGTCCATTAGTCTCAGACCATAAATTTATCCATTTGAGAAATATAAAAGCACTAGCTTTTGTCGACTAGAAGTTTAAAATATTCTAAGCTGGAAGAACATTTGATGGGGTCTCTAGATTAGCTGGAGGGCTCCTTCAGGGTGTTTCTGAATAAAATCTATAGTCCTAAACAAACAAAGTTAGGCAGATATTGGAATTTTTTTGAAACTGAGCAATGGATATATGAGTATTCATTACTTCATCCCCTCTACTTTTACATGTTTGAAATTTTCTGTAATGAAAAATATCCTTTTGAAAACAGTACTTCTTCCTTGAACTCTACATACCCTAATAAAAGGAACACCAAAATTCAACTTAGCTCTGAAGGAAAAAGCTGCAAACTTAATAGCACTGTGCCTCTGTTTACCACTACAAAAGTACCATTTATTGTATATGTGTGGTATTATAAGATCTAAATCTTTGTCTTCCTTCCATGTAGATAAAAGTAGCTCTATTTTTCTTTTTTAATAGATGAGCATTTTAAATACAGAAGGTAGTCTTATTTTACCTGTAATACCTAATTTCCCAAACTATGAACATGTGGCTCCATTCTGGACGCTCACTGACAAACAATCTCTTTCTTAATCTCAGCTGTTAGTTGTTTCTGATGTCTTTGAAAATATGAAATAAGATTTTTGAAGTATTTTTCAACTAACATGATTTTAATATCAATGGCTAATGTGACCCAAATCTATCTAGCATGACAGCTAAATTGCAAAACTAGAAGGAAGATATTTCTTGTGCCAAACAACTTTTAACTACTGTCTGATGGAAGTAGAAAGAAGACCACTAGAGAGAGTCATGATCTAATTACTCAACAATGAATGGGAGTCTTTCAGGTAATGCTCATGGAGGAAGAGATTTTTTTTCCCAGCTAAGCCATAGATACTTAAAAAATCATTTCCAGTGCAACCAGAGAAGACAAAGTTTAAACAAGTGGGCATTTTGTAGATGGCATGTGCAGTAGGAGAGCTTTATCATCTGGATTTCCAGGATTCCATGTCTAAATCAAAACTTGTGCCACATTAGCATTTAGAATGGCTTCATAAATTACACTCATCATCATGCTCACTGGTTCAGTTGTGTCCGACTTTTTGCAACCCCATGGACTGTAGGCCACTAGGTTGCTCTCTCCATGGGATTTCCCAGGTAAGAATACTGGAGTGGGTTTTCATGCCCTCCTTCACAGGATAAATTACACTCAGTCTTCTCTTTATCCATTTTGGCTCACTCTCCATTTCTACTGCATTACCATCAACCACATTAAAGAACTTGTAACTCTTTGTACAATGAATTAATGATTTAAACTTCATTCTGTGTCTGGCATGCCCTACATATTGTCTTCATCTCATTTATCCATTTTTAACCCCATGTTTTTGAGTGACTGCTCCATGCTTATCTGGCTCACTAGAAGAAGTCAGATGTTTTGTTTCAAGAAGTCAGATGTTTTGGCTATCACTATATGATCTTACATCTGATCTTTAGTTGGCACACAACACATATTTGATGATTTATTAAATGAAAGAATGATTTTTAAAGGTCTATACTTATCATGAAGCCTAATTTTATCACTTTTGAAAATAACTTGGCCTGCTCTGCCTCACTATAAAACTTATTTTCAATCCTTAAAAACTTAACAGTGGCATTGATAAGGGATTAACACCCAAACTATTTAAAAAATAATAGCAAAAAACAAAGAATTCAATTTTTAAAAGGACAGGAACTAAAGAGACATTTTCCTAAGAATACATCCAAATGGTCAACAGGTACATGAAAAGATGTTCAATGTCACTCATCAGCAGGGAACTACAAAATAAAACCACAATGAGGTATTATCTCACACCTGTTAGAATGGCTATTATCAAAAAGACTAGAAATAACAAGTGCTGGTGAGGATATAGAGAAAAGAGAACACTTGTGCACTGTTTGGGGGAATGTAAATTGGTACAGCTACTGTCGAAAACAGTATGGAAGTTTCTCAAGAAGTTAAAAACAGAACTGCCATACAATCCAGTAATTCTACTTCTGGTTATTTACCCAAAGAAAATGAAAACAGGGTATCAAAGATATATGTGTACTCACATGTTTATTGCAGCCTATTCATAATAACCAAGATGTGGAAACAACCTAAGTGCCCCCAAACAGATGTATGGAGAATGGAAATGTATATAATACACAAATAATAGTAATACATAGAAATTATTATTCAGCCATGAGAAAAAAGGAAATGCTGCCACTGCCAGCAACACAGATGGACCCTGAAGACCCTGTGCTGAGTAAGATAAGTCAGAAAGAGACAAATATGGTATCACTGTTACATGGAATCTTAAAAGAGCTGAGCTCATGAAAATAGAAAGTAAAACGGTGGTTACCAAGGACAGGAGTAGGGGGAGAATTAGGAGAGATATTTAAGGTACAAACTTGCAAATAAGACCTAGAGAACTCATGCACCTTGTAGTGATTACAGACAACAAGATTGTATGATAGACATCAAATTTACTGAGAGACTAGACCCTAATTACTCTCTTCACAAAGAAGAAATAAACATATAATGATAGAGGTGTTAGCTAATGTTACAATGGCAATAGTACTGCAGTACATAAATGTATCAAAACAATAAGCTGTACACCTTTAAAAAAATTAACAATGGTAACATTTTTAAATGTTTCTGCCAGAACAAATTTGCATAAAATATGTAGATTTTTCTCTTAAGCATTTTGCTACTCATAAAAAAAAATATTCCTAGAAATTTCAACTAGCATGCTATTTTCTTTTCTTTCTTTCTGTTTTTTTTAAGCATGCTATTTTCAACCAAGGAAAATTTTACTTAATGTGGCCATTCCAGATTTAGGGGCCTTTACTTCCTGACACAAGATTAAACTCCCCATCTGTGAAAAAAATGTAACTAAATATATGTTTTTCATGCAGTGTGATTTGTCACATGGCTCCATGGATTCATGACATGACATGAAATACAAAACTGGGCCTGGTCCAATGCAATAAAAACGGAAAGGCTAACTCCCCTCCCCTCTAGTTGACCATGGGGTTTTCAGCAAGAAACATCTATGTTCTGTCACTTTCTAAAGAACAGGGAGCACATGCAATAACTCATTTTCGAAAAACAACTTTTTTAAAGATAACGTTATATCTGTCTCTCAAGATGTATTTAAGAAAAATGGTTCACAGACAGTGGTCGTTATTTCATTTTGCCCAAAGATGACTACCTTCTGATGCACAGAATTTATCAGATATCATTCATCTTGCTTGTCAGTCACACAGAACATAATACATTTAAGAACGAGGAAAATAATTAAACATACTGAGAGATGGAAACTAAAACTCCAAACTTCTGAGGCCTAGAGTACTTTATTCATGCCTTAATTTCTGTATCAGGAAAATGGGGGAAGTTATTTCTGTTGTTGCTTAGTCTTTGGTGAGAATTTGCTGTTATTCATTAAAAAAAATTTCATAAAATATTTTGTAAGTAGTAGTCCAATATCATGTCATCATTTAATACCACTTTCCTTTCAAGTATGGTTCTGGAGTGAACACTGAATTCAAGAGAAAGAAAGAAACATTTTAAAATATATGTAATCTCTGCAATATAAAACCAAAGCATGAAAAAGCAAGATAACAGCCGAAAAGCAAGTTCACGTGGTATAATGTAACTTATATTATAAAAATAACATGGGGCTCTTCCTGAGGTAGACACAGAAAAAGCAGTGCAGACAAACAAACCACAAGAAGAGAAAACAGCTGCTTCTTACATGCAGTTGAAGGAGAAGAGGCTCCTCTGGCCTCTGGTTCTGATGGCATTTCTAGCTGGTTTCTTGACTCAAGGATCTTCTCCTCTTCTTGGCTGGGTATTATAGACATACCACTTGGGTTTTCTCTGCCAACTGAAATTAAGATTTGGAAAGATTCTATCCTCTCAAACCACTTGTTTCTTCTCAGAAAACCCACCATCTGCCCAGCTATGCAAGTTTAAGTTTTGCTATTGTTTCCACTTCAATGCCGTCAGAGCTCTTTACTCCGCACTACATAGTAACCAGAAAAATGATTTTTTTATAGCAGCGGGCTGCACATGAGTGGTATCCCTATTAAATCTGTGCACTCCTTTTAAATCTAAGCAATAGTTTCACGCCATAATACGAATTGAATGACTTATTCAAGATGTTTTTCTTATAGCTTCTAAATGGGTACATTGCCTACATCAAAAGGTAAACCTGACTAAAACATTGTTCAAAAATGCTTTATGTGACTTTACCGGAAATTTAAGAATCAAAGAAGTATATACATATATATATATATATATATATATATATACAAGTGAAGAAAACATTAGCTAGTTTTCTGCCTTTTATTTAGAAGCAAGTTGTTTTGGCGTCTTATTCAGAAATAGATATCCCCAACCTAGCTATGAAATTAAAAGATGCTTGCTGCTTGTTATGGCAAACATAGACAGTTTAAAAAGCAGAGACATCACTTTGCTAACAAAGGTCCATATAGTCAAAGACACAGCTGAGTGACTGATCAACAACAACAATAGATAAAGATACAGATATTATATATACTACCCCCAAGATACATATTATATTTATGCATCACTCATCTGATAGGATATTCATTTTTAAAATGTTGAGAATTTTATATCTATCTCCATATAAAGTATAGGTAGACCTTGTTAAGAAAAGAGAAGTTAAGTAAGAGACAGACAGACAAAGAAAATCAAATAGATTTTGATTAAGCCAAAATCCATGGGACCAAACAGGGTAAAAATTATATCACAAACTGAATTTTGAGATAATTTAAGAACACATTAGAGTTACCCCATTAACCTTTGCTCAGGCAAATATGTTCTAAGCTTCGGTTGTTTAAACAAAGCCCTTAAAATCTTACTTCACTTTGCTAGAAAACCTAAACTTAAATATGAGGGAAACCAGTTTCAAAATATTCACATTTCTATCCCATTCTTAGAATTTTTATCCCAAATCCTATTTTAATTCAAATCCCATTAGTGCTGATCTTTTTATCTCCTTTTACACTGTGAACATTAAAAATTAATCACAATGAAGCTGAAAATGTTTCTAACAGCCCCATCCCCTCTCTGAATATGAGACATCCTTAAATAACAAAATACAAGCATGCATACACACACACCCATACACACATGCACACATCCAAATTAAACAACTACAAAAAGCTTAATGTAGCAAAAAAAACTCTATACCTAACATTAAACATCTGAGAATTTGAGGTGTGTCTTTATTATGCCTTTTTCACTGTTTCTAGAATAACAAAAATGTAAATACAGTGAAATTATCAGTCATTGTACACACATCCTGACAAAACAAATCAAAATGGAAACATTTCAGGGTAAACGTACATTTGATGACTTGTGGATAGAAGAAAACACTCCCGTTCTCAGTATAAACAACTGGTTTTGCCTGTCCATCTGACTGAAGTCCAACAAACAACCCTGGGCTCTTCACCGATTCCAGGCTTATACATGCATTTTCCAAGTTCTTCTTAATTTTAAAATGGCAGTCACTGTCTCCTACACCCTATAATCAGGAGAACATTATTTCATAAATATGGGCAACACTGAAGGATAGAACTTAAAATCAGTCATTTCACAAGAATATAATTTTGCTTCAAGTTCTCTTGACAAATTTAGAAGCTGTTTGCACAAAGCCCACTATGTGCTTCACCCTGCTCCATAAGATCCGGAAACAGAGGCCAGTGATTGGCTGAGCGAGTGGACACAGGACTCTGCATCTCAGATGGCCTTCACATGAGTAGAGGGCAGTGTGTGCCCATTACCTCCAGACATACCCACTCCTGTAAGTGAGGATGGAAAGCTGACATATGAGTGCTTTGGAAACACTCTAAAGTGGTGTTGGAAAAGAGGGCAATTCTTACAAGTCCATTTATATTTAAACAGAAACCAGGTGCTTCCCTAGTGGTCCAGTGGTTAAGAATCTGCCTTGCAATACAGGAGACACAGGTTCTATCCCTGGTCCTGGGGGACTCCACGAGCCCCTGAGCAACTAAGCCTGTGTGCCAAAACTACTGAACTCATGCTCTAGAGCCCACGCTCTGCAACAAGAGAAGCCACTGAAATAAGAAGCCGGCACACCACAATGAAGAGTAGCCCCTGTTTGCTGCAACTAGAGAAAGCCCACGGCAGTAATGAAGACCCAGCACAGCTAAAAATAAATACGTAAATAAAATAAATTTTTAAATAAAACAAACATAAACCAATTTTCACCAGTATAGAGTCCACATAAATGACTCAAGGCTTGTAGAGTAAAACATTCAAGAACCAGATGCCAAAGGAGTAATCTACACACCCTTCAGATTATCAAAACCACCTCTTTTTATGGCATTTAAAATCTAATATTAGAAAACATTTCACTTTTTGTTGCTTTAAAAAGTCTTTTTATAAGATTGAAGAGTTCTGAAAATTAGGTTTTGTGAGACTGGACTGAAATTTCCAATATCATCTATTATTTGTAAGAGATAACTGCATTCAGGTCTCTGTCCTCCAAAATGAGTTTCTTTTAGGTAAGAACCAAATGTCTGTTGTCTGTTCTCTCCCATAATGCAAATATGAATTAAGCAACCACTACAGTCTGTTCTTGTTTTGGATACAATAAAACTCTGGCTTTGATTTGTATGGCCAATTAGAGGACACAACGGACATATACAAATAAAAACACAATATGTAAGTCCCTTAGACTGCAAGGAGATCCAACCAGTCCATTCTGAAGGAGATCAACCCTGGGATTTCTTTGGAAGGAATGATGCTAAAGCTGAAACTCCAGTACTTTGGCCACCTCATGCGAAGAGTTGACTCATTGGAAAAGACTCTGTTTGGGAGACGAGGAGAGCGAAGACCGAGTCCGGTCCAAGAGGCAGAGAACACCGGGAGGCGGCGGGCTCTGCGGGTGGGCAGATCCCGAGGGGAAGACGCTGAGGACCCGGGGGAAGGGACCAGTGGAGCAAGGGAGTGAGGCGAGAGATGAGAAGGCCAGCGAGCAGTGGTGGAGGGCCGAGGGGCCAAGACTCGGAAGGCTGGTTGGTAGTAATCGTGACCGGGCCCCTTCCGGACTGTCTCACTCGCGCCTGGCGGCCCCGGGCTGACCGGTCCCTGTGCCCGCAGGTCTGGTTCCAGAACCGCCGGGCCAAGTTCCGCAAACAGGAGCGTGCGGCCAGCGCCAAGGGTGCGGCCGGCGCGGCGGGAGCCAAAAAGGGTGAGGCGCGCTGCTCGTCTGAGGACGACGACTCCAAGGAGTCCACGTGCAGCCCCACGCCCGACAGCACCGCGTCGCTGCCGCCGCCGCCCGCGCCCAGCCTGGCCAGCCCGCGCCTGAGCCCCAGCCCGCTGCCCGCCGCCCTGGGCTCCGGGCCCGGACCTGGGCCGGGGCCACAGCAGCTCAAGGGCCCGTTGTGGGCCGGCGTGGCGGGCGGTGGGGGCGGCGGGCCAGGCGCGGGCGCGGCGGAGCTGCTTAAGGCCTGGCAGCCGGCGGAACCCGGGCCCGGGCCCTTCTCCGGGGTTCTGTCCTCCTTTCACCGGAAGCCCGGCCCGGCCCTGAAGACCAATCTCTTCTAGCCGCTGGTCTCCAGAGGCTCTGGGCCTGCCTACCCCTGCCCCTCCAGGGCCTGACAGCCCCTTCCCATCCCAGGTCTGCCTGATGGCCCCACTCCCACTGTGTCTGACCCCTCCATGTGCCCTCCCCAACTTCGGAGACCAAGCCAGGGCTACTCTGGTCTTCACCCACCCCCATTCTGCACCATAGGGGTGGGGGTAGGGGCGGGTACTTTTCACTGGGAGAGCTCTCCTCCAGGAGAGCTGAGCCCCAGCTTCTAGCCTGGCTCTCTTTGAAAAGGAGATCAAACAATGCCTGCCCCAACAGTGCTCAAAGGTGAATCCTCAAATGGAACAGCCCGGCTTCCTCCCCTGCCTCTGCAGCTGGCTGGGTCTCTCCTCGCTTGGTGACCAGCCTGCTGCCCCAGCCCTTGGGCCCACCCACACTGACCCCACCGGTACAAAGGCTGGTCATCATTGGGATAATGAGCGGCACAAAGGGTCCCACCACTGTTTTGTCCTTCACTCCTTATAAATTCCTTCAGTTTGGGGAGAGCAAAGTCACTAAACTCTGGAGAATAAGGAAGAAACTCAATAAATGTGTTAGCTCTAGAAATAGTTATCCATTTTGATCATTTCTAATCTCATAATTTTTCATGCAATGTCTTTCCCTCTCTTTTTGATAATGAAAGATAGGATTATTCCCTCTAAAATTCACCATTCCAAGTGATAGGCTTTAGGACACTCTATGGTGGCTAAGACAGTAAAGAGTCTGCCTGCAGTGCAAGAGACCTGGGTTCAGTCCCTGGGTTGGGAGGAGTCCCTGAAGGAGGAAATGCCAATCCACTCCAGTATTCTTGCCTAGAGAATTCCATGGATGGGCTATAGTCCATGGGGTCAGAAAGAGTTGGACATGACTGAGCAACAAACGCTTTCACTTTCACCCATAATGTGGCACCTTGGTCTACTTAATGTTTCAAGCTGGGGTGCAGGAAGGATTTTCTGACTTTTCCCCAAAGCCAGTCATAAGATCCTCATGTGGGAGAGGTGTCCTCCCAGGGCGTCCTTATCTCCAAGACAGAAGGGTTTTGATGAATAGGTCCTGCCCTTCCCCCAGTCCACCAGGCTTCGCTCATACCCTTCTTTGTCATCTAACGTCTTTCCACGAATCTCCATTTTTCATCACACTCAGTGTAAGAACACCAAGCTTCTTCACTCTGTTCTTAACAAGGGCTGCCCATGGGAAAAAGTAGTTAACCAGAGCCTAATCTTTTTAGGTTTTCAATCATGTCTGACTCTTTGAGACCATGAACTGTAGCCCACCAGGCTCCTCTGTCCATGGGATTTCCCAGGCAAGAATACTGGAGTGGGTTGCCATTTCCTTCTCCAGGGGATCTTCCTGACCCAGGGATTGAACCCTGGTCCCCTGCACTGCAAGTGGATTCTTTACCATCTGAGCCACCAGGGATTTGTGTTTTTAGGTTTTACCAGAAGCCTAACTGAGCCAGAAGGAGGGAATTATCCAGCTCCAGCCCCCTCTGGGACAGAGAAGCACTTTTACAGTTCACAGTCCAGAGGTGATGAAATGAAAATTCACATCTTAAGAAAAATTCAAACATAAAACGTTTTTCTCTGCCCTTTGGCCTCCTCCCTCCCCTCTGCTGTGCATTGTTTATCTGCATGGTGCATTAATCAGATCTCCCCAACGGCAGAAATACCTGCTCAACCATAAAGATCAATGTTTCTACATCTGGCACTAGCCTCATAACTCTTCAGAAAATAATGTTTCTTTCTCAAATTCCATAGGGGAGGATGACGACCCACACTCACCTTGTACATGCAGATTATCTTTGGTGAAATTTGTGTAAAATGCTGATATATACTTTCCTGTAAAGATAGTGATTAGTGAAGAACTGACTGGTCAGAGGATTTGGGGAGACACTGGGCTACACCTAATGGAAGTTCTCAGCTTAAATATTCACTCATGACCTTATTAATGTTACTAGCTGAATTATTTGCATTCTGCCTATCTTTTATGTGGGTTTTCCAGGTGGCGCAGTGATAAAGAATCAATCTGCTGCCAACGCTGGAGACACAAGAAACTTGGGTTCAACCCCTGGGTTGGGAAGATCCCTACAGGAGGAAATGGCAACCCACTCCAGTATTCTTACCTGGAGAATCCCATGGACAGAGGAGCCTGGCGGGCTACCATCCATGGATCGTAAAGAGTTGAACATGACTGAGCACACACACATCATTGTTTTTTCAATTACCAAATGTGTGACTAAACCTCAGATAAAATTAATGATGACTAGGCAATTTGAAATAATTAACCAAATATATAGTTTTATAAGATCAATGATTAAAAAGCAACAAGAGGGAACCACTTTCTAAACCACAGCAAATTAGTGAGACAGGTGGTCCAGAGGCTTTCAGTTACTGATAACAGGGTCTAGTTAAGTAACAGCATTGATTGGCCATCCACAAAATTCTCTCCTGACTTGGAAATGAGCATTTCTAGTGCTACGGGACAAAGCTGGTTTCACAAAATGCCTCCCAAAATATTGTCAAAATTAAGACCAAAAGGAAGGAGATTGTAAAATAAAGTTGCCCACCATCCAGTTCTACAAGCCATTAGCACTACAATCTCTGACATATAGCATATCCTAAAAGGAACTCGGGACAAAGATCAGGATGAAGCACTTGTGCTCTGGGAAAACTGAAGAGCTCTTCAGATGGCTAGATATTTTCAGGAGAAATTTTTTATGAATCTGGATTTTTGCATCTTCCCATTCTTAGAATGGGGCTTCCCAGGAGGCTCAGTGGGTAAAGAATTTGCCTGAAATACAGGAGACGCAGGAGATTCGGGTTCAATCCCTGGGTCAGGAAGATTCCCTGGAGGAGGGCATGGCAACCCACTCCAGTATTCTTGCCTGGAGAATCCCATGGACAGAGGAGCTGGCAGCCTACAGTACATAAGGTCGCAAATAGTCAGACACTACTGAAGCAATGAAGCACGCACGCACGCATACTTAGAACAGCACTAACACCACTAACTAAGATGTCTGCTCTTCATGACCAGCAGCAAGCTTCTGCTGGGGTTTGTCCTTGATTTCATATACTCCCTTCTCCATAATCACACATACATTGACCTCCCCACTTGCCTCTTTGGAACAGATCTCAAAGCTCTCCAAGAGGCTGTCTCCCAGACTACAGCCTCAGCTTGCTGCTGCTGCTGCTAAGTTGCTTCAGTCCTCTCTGACTCCGTGCGACCCCATAGACTGCAGCCCACCAGGCTCCCCTGTCCCTGGGATTCTCCAGGCAAGAACACTGGAATGGGTTGCCATTTCCCTCTCCAGTGCATGAAAGTGAAAAGTGAAAGTAAAGCCGCTCAGTCATGTCTAACTCTTCGAGACTCCATGGACTGCAGCCCACCAGGCTCCCCCGTCCATGGGCAAGAGTACTGGAGTGGGTTGCCATTGCCTTCTCCGTAGCTTGGCTCAAATAAAATTTTCTATTTCTTTCTTAGATTTACTATTGATTAAATTTTTTATTGACAGAGACATAGATCCACTAAAAACATGACTTATCATTATTTACATAAAATGAAACTTTTCACTGAATTAACCCACTGATCTAGCATTAAGTATACCCGGCCCAGCTCTATGTTTCATAAGCAACTTCATCAAAATATGAATAGTCTTTAACTTTCTAGTTACTTGCATGTGTAGAAATATATTTTGAGTGAAGAGGCAACATTAGATAAAACTGAGATGAGAGAATCATGCCTACTTTCTACAAACTAAACTCTTGCCAACAAACAAGAATCCTACTGGTATGGGGCATGTTTGTGCATACATTGTCTTTGGTTTCCTGGTCACTCTACAGCTTGTCTTTCCTACAAATCCTACACCTTTTTTCCCTTCATATTCATGTTTAGTGACAAGTTCCACCTATGTTGTTGTGAGGCCTGTTTTTCTTCTTTATATTAACAACCATACAATTGTTCCTAGAAAAGGCAAGCAGTTTGCATTCATGCTACCTTGAATCCCTTCTACACCCAAATCTATTAAAGTGATTTACTCCTACGGCATAACAATTTTATGGTAACAGAAATAGAAACATTTGTTACAGGATCAGCATCACTTGGTTTAAATATAAGTGTGTTTGCCTGTAAGAAATGTTTTCAAATATACAATGGCAGACACATTGCAAACATTAATGCTTTTATTCAATTCAATTTCTACAATCAGCAACTGCAGAGTAGTTCCCAGGACTGAGGCACTGTCAGGTATTTAAGGTATAGTAATGTCCGCTGCATCTTCAATTCCTTTGGAAATCATAAGCATGCCTTACACCAGCCTCTATGCAAGTCAGGATAATTAAGATAATTGCTACCATTCTCTTTCCAAAAGTGAAGTCATTCTAACCCAGGGATTTCTGATCAGATACAGTGAAAGTGAACAATGATGTGCCTGATTGTTATGTATCAATAATAGCTCCTAAGAGCAGAAAAAGCACATGCTTTCTGACTAAAAAGACCCACCATGGAGACAGGCTGGAACCTGGGACCCTTTGCGGCAGTGCTGAAATGCCTGCACCTGGACAAACACCTCCTCAAACAACAAAATAGAAACAAACTATATGGGATTAAAAATAACTGAAGGCATGCACAGGGGAGGGAAAATCCTAGACAAAAGATACAAAGAGACCAAGAAACCCCAACTGCCATTTCTAAACAGCCTGGAGCAAAAGCAGGGGACTACACATGCCCCCTGCACACACCACATAAGGGGTGGGCAAACCACCTAAGCCACCCCTCCTGCGCAACCTGTGGACACATCCCCTCACCCTAGAAGGAGCCAGCTCACTCGCCTTGGGTAGTGAGTAAGGGCACCTGCCACTTGTTCTCACTCCCTCCTATGGCAGTGTGCTCAGCCATGCCCGACTCTGTGTGACCCTGTGGACTGTAGCCTGTCAGGCTCTTCTGTCTATGGAAGGCTCCAGGCAAGAAATACTGGAGTGGGTTGCATTTCCTTCTCCACCTGCTAAAGCGGGAACCCCAATAAAGCCTTGCCTGAATTTCTTCTTTGGCCTCTAGTCAATATCTGTTAAGGAGGCCACAAACCTAGTCAACATCACTACCAAAATCTCAGGGGAAGAGGTTTAGTTGGACAACCATACTGAAGGGTCACCAGACAAGTTATGATGTAAAAAAACACGACAATGGAAGCTGTAGAAGTAACATATATATGATGAGAGTCCTGTGCAGGCGCCTCTCTGCCAAAGTACTGACAATCACATAAGTCTACTGAGTAGATCCTGAAGATCTAATCAGCTTTTTCAATGACTCATGAGTCAGGTGGTCCCCCACACGGCACGTGGAGGGGAGACTGGGGGCCGGGGGGCTGCCAAGTGAAGAAGGTTCTAAAGGCAAGACAGGAGAATCATAAACAAAAATGGTTATTTCAGATTAAGTCATCTCTCTTCAGGGACAGAAGGGTCTTATTAGATGGGTTACCTCATCTTCCTTTGTGGGATGGAAAGGGCCCACATGATAGCTTACCTCACTGGAGCTGAGGTAACTCCAGAAAATCCCTAACCAACCAGCTAGGACTCCATTTCTGGGGGAGGGTAAAACTTCAGTTGGGCGTCCCTGGTGGCTCAGTGGTAAAGAATCCACCTGCCAATGCAAGATATACGGGTTCAGTCCCTTGGTCAGGAAGATCCCCTGAAGAAGGAAATGGCAGCCCATTCCAGTATTCTTACCTGGAGAATCCCATGGATCCATGGGGAGGAACTTAACAGGCTACAGTCCATGGGACCGAAAAGAGTTGGACACAACTTAGCAACAAAACAACAAAACTTCAATCAGGCTAGATATTAAGTCCAGGTTCGGTGACATGCCCAGCATAAGTGACTCTTGGGCCCATGCTCTTCTTTTTAATAATACCAAAACAAGGACTTTCCTGGCAGTCCAAAGGCTAAGACTCTGTGCTTCCAATCTATGGGGCACAGGTTTGATCCCTAGTTGCAGAACTAAGATCCCACGTGCTGCATGGCCACAAAAAAAGAAGAAAAATATTCACAAACATTTTTTGAAAAAGCTTCCTGAATTGCCAGGGGAAAGTAAAAGCAAATTTGAAATGAAGACAATCGGGGGGGCAGTCCTAGGATGGCAGAGGAATAGGATGGGGAAACCACTTTCTCCCCCACAAATGCATCAAAAGAACATTTCAACGCTGAGTAAATGCCACAAAACAACTTCTGAATGTCGGCAGAGGACATCAGGCCAGAAAAGCAGCCCACTGTCTTCGAAAAGGGGTAGGAAAAAATATAAAAGACAAAAAAAGAGACAAAAGAGGGAGGGACAGAACTCCGACCCGGGAAGGGAGTCTTAAAAAGAGAGAAGTTTCCAAACACCAGGAAACACTCTCACTGCTGAGTCTGTGGCGAGCCTTGGAAGCACAGAGGGCAACATAACAGGGAAGAAAAATAAATAAATAATTAGAACCCACAGATTACAAGCCCAATGGTAACTCCCCCAGTGGAGAAGCAGCGCAGACACCTGCATCCACCACTAGCAAGCTGGGGCTGGGCGGGGAGGCGCACGCTGCGTTGCTTTTTAAGGATCGGCCCGAATGCCCTGAAGGTAACCAGAGTGAACTAACTTGGGCTAGCAAACCAGACTGTGGGATAGCTACCACGCAAAAAGCTCTAACATAAGACACCACCAGGACCGCACACAGAACAAAGGACGGAACAGAACTAGCCGGTTGCAGAACATCCCCCTCCAGTAACAGGCAGCCAGAGCTGGGAGGGCCGGAAGGCAGCAATAGCAGCCCCAGAGAGACATTAACTACCAAACTGCAAACAGGCTTCTTTGCTAACTAAGACTTCTTGGGGTTCTGGACAGTCATTATCTGCCTGAGAAGGTGCGCCAGTTGTACACCCAGAAAACTGAGCAGCAGGGACAGGAGAGGTGGTAAGTCGCAGTGACCATGCTCGCCAAACACCTGAGCTACTCGGACCTGGGAAGGGCACAAAATGCAGGCCCAACCGAGTCTGCACCTCTGAGGACTACCTGAGTGCCTGAGCCTGAGTGGCTTAGACCTGGGAGGTGCATGCAGCCCAGGGCCGGCCTCAGACGGTTCCCAGTGGAGCAACATAGAGCCTAAGCTGTGTGCGTCCTGAGCGTGGGCAGGCCCACTGTAGCTGAGACACTGCAAGCACATGCCAGTGTTATTTGTTTGCAGCGTCCCTCCCTCCCTACAGCGCGACTGAACAAGTGAGCCTAAAAAAAGTGTCCACCACCCCCCACTTTGTGTCAGGGCGGAAATCAGACACTGAAGAGACCAGCAAACAGAAGAAGCTAAAACAGAGGGAACTGCCTTGGAAGTGACAAGTGCAAAAGATTAAAACCCTGTTGTTAGTACTGACTACATTGGAAGGGGCCTATAGATCTTGAGAAATATAAGCCAGACCAAGGAACTATCCAAAAATGAACTGACCCCACACTGCCCACAACAGCACCAGAGAAAGTCCTAGGTATATCTTTACTATTTTTATGATCATTCTTTTTTTTTCTTCTTTTTTTTAAACTTTAAAAAAATTGTAAGTCCTCTATTACTCCTTTAACTTTCATTTTTATAACCTACTATTACTGTTCAAAAAAAGACCCTATTTTTAAAGCAAAATTCATATATATATATATATTTAATAATTCTTGTGACTTTGTTTTTTTTTCTTCTTCTTTTCTTTAATATTGTACTTTTGAAAATACAACCTCTACTCTAGATTTTTAATCTTTGCTTTTTGGTAGTTGCTATCAATTTTGGACCTTCAAAAACCCAATCTTCAGTACCCATTTTTACTTGAGAGCGAGATTACTGGCTTGACTGCTCTCTCCTCCTTTGGACTCTCCTTTTTCTCCACCAGGTCGCCTCTGTTTCCTCTCTCCCCCTTCTCTTCTCTACGAACTCTGTGAATCTCTGTGTGTTCTAGATAGTGGAGAACACTTAGGGAAATGATTACTGGCTGGATCTGACTGTCTCCTTTTCATTCCCCCCTTTTATCCTCCTGGCCACCTCTGTCTTCTTCCTCCCTCTTCTCTTCTCTGTATAACTCCGTGAACATCTCTGAGCGGTCCAGACTGTGAGGTGCACATAAGGAAGTGATTACTGGCTAGCTTCCTCTCTCCTCTTTTGATTCCACCTCATCTCAGTTGGGTCACCTCTAACTCCCTCCTCCCTCTTCTCGTCTCCATGTAACTCTCTGAACCTCTCTGGGTGTCCCTCAATGTGGAGAAACTTTTCATCTTTAACCTAGATGTTTTATCAACAGTGCGGTATAGAAGGAGAAGTATTGAGACTATTGTAAAAATAAGACTGAAAACCAGAAGCAGGAGGCTTAATTCCAAATCCTGAGAACATCAGAGAACTCCTGACTCCAGGGAACATTAATCAATAGGAACTCATCAAACACTTCCATACCTATGCTGAAACCAAGCACCACCCAAGGGCCAACAAGTTCCAGAGCAAGACACACCACGCAAATTCTCCAGCAACACAGGAACACAGCCCTGAGCTTCAATAAACAGGCTGCCCAAAGTTACCCCAAAACCACTGACATCTCATCACTCATTACTGGACACTTCATTGCACTCCAGAGAGAAGAAATCCAGCTCCACCCACCAGAACACCAACACAAGCTTCCCTAACCAAGAAACCTTGACAAGCCACTGATACAACCCCACCCACCGCGAGGAAACTCCACAATAAAGAGAACTCCACAAACTGCCAGAATACAGAAAGGCCACCCCAAACACAGCACTATAACCAAGATGAAGAGACAGAGGAGTACCCAACAGGTAAAGGAACAGGATAAATGCCCACCAAACCAAACCAAACAGGAAGAGATAGGGAATCTACCTGATAAAGAATTCCAAATAATGATAGTGAAAATGATCTAAAATCTTGAAATCAAAATGGAATCACAGATAAATAGCCTGGAGACAAGGATTGAGAAGATGCAAGAAAGGTTTAACAAGGACCTAGAAGAAATAAAAAAGAGTCAATATATAATGAATAATGCAATAAAAGAGATCAGAAACACTCTGGAGGCAACAAATAGTAGAATATCGGAGGCAGAAGATAGGATTAGTGAAATAGAAGATAGAATGGTAGAAATAAATGAATCAGAGAGGAAAAAAGAAAAACGAATTAAAAGAAATGAGGACAATCTCAGAGACCTCCAGGACAATATGAAA